>VYXD01016019.1:1878404-1936671 GCA_013397195.1 Hylia prasina
AAAAAGGATCACTGTCATAAAAACAATATGTGTATGTAAAATAACAGGGGTTAGCAACTGCTTTTCTTTCAAATTTTAACGAAATGTTTCAGTAACAAATTTGAAATTTTGGGAGACAAGATTCAAATATTAGATTTTGCTACTGTTTATGTAGTATAGCTTTTTAATTCATATCACCAGCATTTCTGTATCACATGCTGAGATTCAGTATAAATATTTTATTTAGGTCCTATGCCTAGAATAGTAAGCATAATAGCCTATGGGCTAATGAATAGCCTATAACTCTGTTAAAATAAAAAGATGAGAAGTTATAACCAGCATTTAAGCCACTTAGAATAATATTTTATTGCTTAACATGAAATAAATAAACATTAAAAAGCTAATCCACAGCAACACTGTTGGGGCCTCTCCCCCATCACTGTTGCAGCACAAGGAGCCATTTCACAAGGACATTTTCCCTTGGAGGACTACGGACAGCCTCCCCTTCTCAGTAATCTTATTTTTCCCCAGCAGTCTTGTGAAAACTTCAGCAGAGATGAGAGGCACTGCTGCTCCCCTGCTGCATGGTGTGGGACCTCACAAAGGCAGACGTCCTTGTGAATTCCCACCTGGTATTTGTGACAAGCAAAGCCACAGAAACAGTGGGGATTCCAGAGAAACCACGGACGTGACATAATTAGCTTTGCCTGCAGGGATTTAATTTGCCCACCTCAGTGTCACCTCACACGGTACAGGCCTGCAGTAGGAATCCCCACTTTCCTAGGTATTCCAATGCTTCACTCTTTCCACAATCTGTCATTCATTAGCTGAACCATTCCCTGAATAGGATGCTCCCTGATACAGAGTGATGGTCACACTGGAGGTTGTATCACAGCACGTCGACAAAAGGGAGTGCCAGATTCTCCAGGAAACTCTGCTTGGTGCTTGGCAAACACACATACTTGAATTCCTGACATGCATCTAATAAAATATTTTCCTTTTATATATGAAAGCGTCACAGTTTTGAGTTGAGTGATCACAGAAGGCTCTGCTTTCTGACCATGTTCATGATATTATTTCTCTGAACAAGAGAAGAAGGAGAAAGAAAGGATGATCTCTGCCTTGGGTTTCTGAGCAGGCATCACACTGTAAATGCAGCCAAAGTCACATGCAGTGTAGGAAAATAGAGCTTTTAATTATTAGACATGTACAAAACTATATTTCAAATCAGCTACCAAGTGTTTTGTTTTGAAACTTAAATACAGTTCAAAAGCTAGTGTTCTTTTGCTTGCTATTCCTATAATTCTTCCCAACATTCCAATTAATGTCTGTGTATCTTTATGTGCACCCATATCCACATGTACACCTAGATATGAAGAAAAAAGGGAACAATAGTGTGTGGTGGTGTACATCAGACAAACCAATAAGGTAGATGGTTTTAAAAAAAAGCTCCCAAAAAGGAGATGAGAAGAGAGTTTAGGAGATGTAAAAAGTAATTTGTCGTTCTTGAGCCTAGGCTGGTGGCTACACATACATGAAGATAATTTGTCATTGAGGGGATTCCAGGAGATGCCCTGCAGTAGGGAGATAACCTGTGGTTGGTGGTAGATCCTGAACTAGGGGATGGAGGTATCCAAGCTGACTGGGGCTGAAGGAGGCCAAGGATGGTCAAGGTGGTTCCTGCAATGAAAGCTCAATGGTAAGTGACGAAAACCTTCTGCTGTTAACACCAAAAGAGGAGGAGAAGCAGAACAAAGAGCAAATTTTGTTTGAAAAACTAAAGAAATAATTCAGACTTTGTTAAAACCTAGAAGTCAATTTTGCAATTCATTATTATGCATGTTATTTTTCTACAGAAGTTTTAAAATTGAGCTTTCATGATCAGCAGGTACTAAAAACCTGCCAGCATTAATAAAAGACATTGTTAGGCATTCACAACCAAAGCACTTGAAATAAATCTATACACCATGATAAAACATTTTAAATTAAAACAACTTATCCTTTCGTTTGTAACTTCATACAATCTAAAAGTGGACAGAAGTTGAATAGAAAGCAGATCATGAGAACAGAAAAAACCCTGACAAAATAATTACATCTTCCATAAATAGAAAATATGGGTAGACAGATCCACTTTTGAAAGAATAGAATCAGGAAGAAGACAACTTTTTATCTATTGTCAGGAATAATTATTGCAGTCTCCATGCCTTCATAAAAATCATTTATTAGTGTCAGATGGCCGTATCTCATTTCATTCCTGATTTACAAAGCAGACTGGTATCTGTGTGCAGATAGGAGAGAAAGAAGAGGATTAATCAAGTCAGTTTCTTTGGCTTTTAGAGAAAACCAAAAGAAAGAAACAAGTTCTGAGAGGCTTGATCTTGTCAGTGAGTCTGCAATTAACACTTGCACAAATATGAGATCAGCATGCATTTTCATCTCTTTGCAGAACATGTAAACCACTTTATACAAAGCAGATTGGGTGATTCCATTATTCCCATCATGTCCTTAAAATAACACCTTTGCTTTTCAGTGCATTTCCCCTCTCTTCATCTTACAGCAGCTGTGTACAGCCAATAATGCCTGACACAGTTGAAAAGCTGGGGGTGGATTGTTGAGTTTTTTTGAACATCTAAATTCTTGTTTTTCTGACAAGCCTGCTAATCCCAAGTGCTGTTTTTAGATACCAAAATTATATGTTAAAGAACAGATTCAGGATTTCCTTTTCAACCCCCGTAAAGAGAAGATTGCACACCAAAAGAGAAAGAAAGGGGGGAAAAAAAAGAAGGTAATTTTCATACTGCTTAGTGTTACTCTGTGCATCCATGCATTTCAAGGATGAGAGAAATTTTAAGGATCTCTGCAAATAACACCATGTGCTGGTTTTTCTCCTGTCACTGGCACCTTGAACAAAGTGGCAGGCAGGGTTAGCCAGTGGCCACGGAAAGCACCGGCCTGGTCAGTGCAAAACACAACCAGGCTCACGGATGTTCAGCCATTCTGGGAACAGAAAAATTGTCACCCAGATGAAGGAAGGAAGGTCTGTGCTACCTGCATCCTCCTATACACAAGATCCTATCAACGTCAAGAGAAGCTTTTCTTTATCAGTGCTGGAATCTTCACCCAAAATTTAGGATGACGGTTGATTAGGAAGTATGAGCAGGTGCAATAAAGAATTACAAGACACTATACCAATTTATCTTTTCATTCATGATTTTCCTCTATTCCAAACTTTTATTCAAGCAGCAACACAAGGAAAATAAAAAGGATGGTTTTCACTTAAAATAAAAGGCCTTGAGATTACTAAAAATAAAAAAAAAAAAACAAACCCAACCCAAAACATGCTAGCAACCATTATTACATTGTTTTTGGGCACCATGAACTCCAGACTCAATATGTGAAGAAGCAAACTGACAGCCACAAAATACTGGAGAAACAAAACTTTGAATGAGATTTATCCTCTGTCTTCTACCTTCTGAGAATATTATGATGTTGCTCTTGAACTTCCTAAAGTTCAATATCCAAATCTGCTAATTCTCACCCTGACCCTCGTGCTCAATCTGAATATTTGGGTGGATTTCAAATAATTGAATTATCTGTCCATACTAATAAGCATATTAAGGTTTTTAAAAATTGCAGTAGATCTTTATTTTACCCAGGCTTAGATATCAGAGGTGGGCAGGCATTTTGAGATAGAGTTCATCTGTTTTGTCAAATGTGTTAAAAAAGCCTACTGCTTCCTCCTGACTGGAAAAGGAACTCTAGGGTTTAGGGTGTTGACATCTCTGCTTGAGGTACCAAAGGTAGGAAAGAAAAATCTAATCTCACATGTCAAAAGTTTGGTGTGTAAATTTGTGTTTAAAAATAAGGAGGATGGATTGCAGTATGAAACAGGTTAGGTGATGTGCCTTTAACTAAGAGCAAACGTTTTTTTCTCCATTAGAGAAAAAAGAATGAGATCATCCTTTTATTAACATTTCTAGATTGCATTCAGCAACTATAATCTTTTGAATAAATATGAACTCCAACCTATTCTTTTATTTCACCAAGATTTTTACCTAAGGTATTTGACACTACACATATAGAAAACAATGCAGCTGAAAAATGCATGCAGATAGAAATAACCAATATACTTGCCCCAGATTTTCTCACTGAATTAATATGGCACACGAGAAAGTTATTAAAAGTGGCAGGGAACAATTCTCAAAGCTTTTAGAAATCCTTTAGGCTATGCAGCATCTTCAAGTGGGTAGTCCAATCAAGTATTGAATGGCACTGTGAAAACTGTTCAGACAAATATTAAGAATTAAGGAATTTTATACAATCACTGTCTACACATGGTTTAGAATAAAGACATTGACACTTCTTAGATTGGAAATCAACAGCAGAAATTTCAGAGAGAATCACAGACCATAGCAGAAATTGCAATATTTGAAAAATTTTTGAAGCTTTCGAAAGCCCCTCATACAGAGATTCATCTTTTGGTGTCTTTTGAAATGATCTTTTTTGGACTTCTGTATTTTCCTTTCAGAAGCACACCATAGAAATATGAGTCATAAAGTTATCGTTTGAAGTTTTTTCTTCTACTAACAACCTGTCTCCTGATTGGAATTAGGGAATTAATTTGACCCATAAACTTGCAAGTTCTCCTCTCTGGAGTTACTCTCATAGATAAAACTCATAAAAGCAAACTACTTAAAGCAGGTTTTAAAACTGCCTGGAAGTTAGATGCTTTTATCCCTGGAAAATGAGGCCTCCTGCTCAGAACAAACTGGCCTGTCAGGCACTGCCTTAACTTTGGTTCTTGTACCACGAAGTCAGAAAAGCTGAAAAATACTTAGGCCAGTGACCTGCCTGATTGCTTTTTGAAAAACCCTATAAGGACACACCCTACTAATATGATATTTCTTCAGAATCTCCAAGTATATGGTTTATGAGATACATACTGGCTTCAATTTCTCCCAGGCAACACTTTTATTTTTTTTAATCAATTGTTCGTTTCAAAGGATAGATTGATGTGGCGTGGTTAAGAAGAATCATGTCTTCATGTTCTCAACAACTATGATGAATTGTAGGAGCAAGCACAAGAATTCACACCTTTGTAATCAAGAAGATTCTCCAAAGCTGAGTGTGTCACTGCTTTGTACATAACACTGATTATCTTCAACTTTTTTTTTCACTCTCTGCTATACCAAGACATTTTAATAACCTGTATTAGAATTAAAACAATACTAAGCAGGTATGTGGAGGACTGAATGAAAAGGAAAAGTCACCATAAATTATATTTATAAATACATTCCCAGATTTAATAAAGGGGGGGAAAAGTGAGAAAAATAAGTAGCTAAATTGCTAGCAAAGAATGAGCTCTAAAGAGTTCATCTTCTCAGAAGATAGAACAAGTTTAAAAAAGCAGGAAAAGACAGAAATATAAGTTGGTAGGAGGAGAGACAAAGTTAAAAAAACTTAAAAATATACATTCAGATAGAATTTTGTGGTCTGTTTTTCACATGAGACTATCTGGCATTATTCTTCACAGAGGAGGGTTCCACAGATTCTAGATCCATAAACAAAAGGCTTATTATTTACAATGAAACATACTTCTCAAGTTGTTTTATGCTTTTTCCAGCATGTAAGCCTTCCTTCTGGCCAGTTTTGATCAAAAGTAAATAGCACAAATTACCAAAATTGCACTACAGAGCTTTGTAAATTAGCCAGTAAATACTGCAGAGCACACCTCAGCACAATGCCAAAAATGTTGGGGTTGCAGTATCAAGTTGAAACCTTTTTACTTGTGAGGACGAGATTCCATTACCTCATTTTATGTTGAGTAGCACCTTAATGAAGGAAATACTCTGACTCCAGCAGGATTCACAGCTGTGTTTTGTGTGAAGAGATTTAGAATCTGACCAAGTGACAAATACAGTATTAAAAAAACTGCACCCTGAAGATAGCACAGAAATGTCTAAAAATTCAGATCACGTGAGTCCACCTAAAGCATAACAAAAGTATAATGAAAATGTACCTAAATCATTTAACCAGAACTTGTTATTTTATCGTGTATCTTACTTTTCCATTTCCTACAGAGCTTATCAAAGCTAACAAGATACCACTGACTTTAGTCCAGCGAAAGTTTTTGTCACTGAAAATGACCACGGCAAGATGGCAAGCGCAAAGACCTGAACACTTCCTTAAGTCTAAATCAAACCCTGATTGATGCCTCTAAGGCAGATAGAATTGAGCTGCTGCTTTCTACCCTGAGCAGGTTCAGTGGGACACTGTAACAATGTATTTGAACAGCTTAGGCCACAGTGTGCTCCAGCCAAACCATCTTTAGTCATTCTTACCAGAACCCTCTGGAATTCGTCAAGGTTACTAAGACATAAACTGTTCCAAAATACGAAAGAAGAGGCTGAGAAACTGAACACCAAGACTGCAAGAACTAGATAAAGGAGGGCCATGAAGCAGTGGACTGTAACCAATCATATTTCCTGAAATGTGTGTGCTGGACACACAGACAAAATAGAGGCACTGAACAAGTAATGCGTGATGGCATGAGCAGCAGTTTTAGAATGTGTAAATATGGGTTAATGTAAACAATATATGGCTTCTGCTTGATCATATTGGTTAGTGATCCAGGAACCCTGAGCTCCCACAGATCATAGCTCAGCAGCTTGAGCTGCAGGGCTGCCCATCGCTCTGGGTGCCAAAGGCCAGAGGCTGAGTGTGGTGGTCCCTAGACCATGTACAGAAGATGATTCACTTCCTTGGAGAGTGGGCAGCCCCTAGGCCACTTCAGTTCATAGTAGCTCACCTTTGGGAAGTCCCCTTGGAAGATTTCCTTGTAGTTCAGGGTGAGCAAAAGTGCTTCAACCCATGTGCAGCCCCTAGGCTGTCTCAGTTTCCAGGGACTCTCCTTTGGGAAATCCCTTTGAGAATTTTCCTCGCGGCTCAAGGGGAGAAAAAATACTTCAACCCATGAGCCTTTGCAGTTCTATGTTAATGTTTCATACCCCCATTGGTTATTCCCCTAGTTCCTGGTTTTTACCCCTCCTGATTGGTTCTTTTTGGATCCTTCCCTTGATTGGTTCCTTTCCCCTTGGCCAATCTGTGAAACCCCACCCCTAGCTACGCTATATAATCCCTCTCCCCTGGGACCAGGGGGTTCTTTCCCTGTGGACTTTGTGAAATAAAGAAGCTCTCCTGGAGATCGTAAAGACCTCGTCTTGCTTTTACTCCTGCGTCACCTGGGGTGGCAAATGGAGCAAATCACTCTGCCCTTGACAGTGCACCTAAAAGCTGATCACTTTGCACCTACAGGTGCACAAAGAGGTGAATCACTCTCTACCTGAGAGTGCCTGTGCCTCCTTTGATCCAGGTGTCTTTTTAAAGGCGCTTCTGGCGAGGAAGGTTGCAGCACCTTCACCACTGGACCAGACCACACCAGCTGAGGGAGGCCCAAAGCCCTGCCCTAGCCCAGTGGGTTGTGCAGGGCTGAGCACCATCACAGAACCACTCTTGCTCTGCCGGCGCAAACCCTCGCAGTTTTACACAGATAATTACCACTGCATAATCCCTCCTTTCGATTTTCTGCGCCGTCGCCGCTTCACCTACGTGCTGTTTGTGCAGTTTGCTTTGCAGCAACGTGCAATTGGGCTCTAGATGAGCCAGCTGATGTGAAAAAGCAGCAGAAATGCAGGGGTGGCTTGCTCACTCACCTGAAAATGCAGGCTTGCTCCACAGAAACCACCCCAGCAAAAGCAGTAACAGCCAAATGAGGTCACATAAACAACTTTCTGAAATCTACAGAAAGATGTCCCAAGATTAACTTTTTCATCTTTTTTAAATTTGTTTACATCCATGTAAACACTAGCCCAAGAAACTTGAAACACTACTATTTAGCTAAGAAATACAATTACTTTTTAAAAAATGAACACATATTTTCAGCTAGTATTAGTTATTCTCGCACTACCTAAAAATGTAAATCACTCTCTGGGAAATTTAAGATGTGCATGTATATAAATCTATTCAGTCTTGAACACACAATAATTTTGTAAAAATAAATCACCATAAATCAAAATAGAAACTCTATTATGCAATAATGGCTATAGATATTTCTAGAAGACATTATTTTCATTTAATCAATGATTTATAAAAATTAGTAAAGTGGTGGACCCCTAAAAATAATTTTTAAAAAACTTTATATTGCATGCAGCTGAATGCTTCAAGACAGAAAAAATCCACTTTGTTCTTTAACTTGTTACTGATATTGCATGTTGAAGGATTTAATCTTATTTCACACAAGCCACAAACTTATTAAGGGAACCAGAAATTTAAAGCACATCATCATCATTAATCATGAAGCACTAGATCTATTAAATCATTTTTGTATACGTGAGTGAGACTAAACAGGCAAAAATTTGTTTTATTATTTCAGAAAAAAAAAAAATTCCATATGAAAGGGCCAGGTCCTTCACACAAGTTAAAGGATGCAAACCATGCCCTGACCATCCTGTGGTGAATATACCAACGCTGCAATTTTTTTGGCTTCCTCAAGGAGTCAGTCCAAGGGTCTATCCAGCTCCCTGAGGGCTTAGCCCACAGGACATAGACTTGCTTTACTGTCAAGCAAGACAGATCTAAATTCCACTTGCAAAAAATATAACAATCAATCCATCCGTTTTGGGAAACTAAAGGACTGATGGGTGGGAAATAGGATAAGAGAAGGTGCTCAAGCAAAAGTCCTGGGGCAATACTACAACAAAATCTTGAATGGAAGACCCAAGAGCAGTCCCCAGAAAGCTGCTTGCAAAGTACACTTTCTTTTGCTGTCACTCAGCATTTCAGAAGTAGGATTGCTGCAGATTTAATTATTATTTAGTTACATATAGCAGGCACAGACCACAAAGGTTCTAACAATGTTGATAATTTAACCTTTCACTTGAGGATCTTCCAAACCAAATTTCGAATACAAATTATGTAAAACTCATCACAATTTGCAGAAAGGAGAAAATTCTCTTTCCAACCTGCACCATTTCTGCACTCTTCCAGGAAGAAAATTGTTGCCTCTGTCTTGTACACATGAACTCTGAAAGGCAGACAGAATCACAAAGGCCCTCGTGTACACTATTTAGCTGCTCTTATGACCAAGGGAAGGCTGCATCCCACATGTCCAGAGAAGCAGTGGCTCTAATTCCAGCCCCTATCTGGAGCTCCAGAGGAAAAAATGTTTATGCACAATGCTGCTGATATCTCAGTCTTTTTTCATCTAATTCCCCTGCCTTAGAAATAGAAACTTAAAAAGGGCTGGTAACAGAGGGAACCACAATCTTTTCTTACTCTATTTTTTATTGGATTAAAATTTTTAATTCTCATCAAGTTTCACATTATTTCCAGCTGCACCATTTTTCATAAGTATCATACTTCCCATTACTATTGTGCTTTGCAAAACTGAACCTAATATAAATAAATGAAGCTTTCACTTCATATTCTTTGCTGCCAGCCTTCTAATCTTACAGTAGCAAGACAGGACATAATAAGCAGAGCTGTAGAGTAACAACATCGATCTACTGGTGAAAAAAAATCCTGCTGATATGGACTAAGTCAATCTCTCTGCAGGAAAAACTTACACAGAGAGACCCCAAGAGATCATAAATTTACAGCCTATCTTAAAATTATGGAATTTATAACAGACTTGCCATTTATTTAGTGAGAGGACTTTTAAGGAAACTGCTCAGCTGGATTACTGAAACACAACCTTCAACTGTGAAAACAAATACACCCCATATTAACTACCATAATACACAGATTGAAAATAATCAGGCAGATCACAAATTGCACACTAGATTATTTATATCAAAAGGTATTTTTCTGTACTTACTCAGATTGGTAGGTGCTCTTTTAAAACTTAGAACGATAGAGAGTCCTGGAAAGTTTCCCATTGAATGCCTCTTAATTTAAGGAAGCAAGATTATATATAGAGTGAAGTGGCAAAATCTTGTTATTTAAGGGATGAAAATCCTTTGGGGCTTGTTCCAGATCTGGATAATGTCCTTGAATGTAGCGTGTGTGGTGGAATCAAATAAGCTATAATATATATATGGTATTTAATGAAGAATTATGTTATCCCATAGCAAAACAATGTAAAAACAAGGCTACTTAAATAAAACAAATCCTGCTCCAGTTGATTGATTAACTAGAGGTTGGTTTCTTGCTCTGAAAACCTAGGCTGAAGTTGACATAACTTCTCCAGATCAATGATGTGTAAGTAGAACAATAAAAAAGTCAGGTTGTCACTTCTTTTTAGAGGACACAATACAGGGTAAGGAAGATTTTCACTTCAAGTGTAACACCTGTACATTATAGTTTTTATTTATATTACACATTCTCATACTATTAAAACTTCAGTTGAAAAATATTACCAGACTCACCAACTCTTTTTAACCAGCCTGAGAAAAGTTTCAAAACCTGAGACTATTGAATTCAAGTTCTGTAACATCACAGAATCTTAAAATGGCCTGGGTTGGAAAGGACCTTAAAGATCATCTCATTCCAGTGCCCCTGCTGTGGGCAGGGACACCTTCCACAAAAATGAAATTGCTCAAATTAACATTTGCTAATGTGGCCTTGAACATTTCCAGGGATGAGGCATCCACAGCCAGCACACAGGGGTTTTCTGTGGCATGTCCAGCCTCTCACCCACCAGCACCCCCAAGTCCTTCTCCCAGGGCTGCTCTGGCTCTGCTCATCCCAGCCGGGATTCGAACCAGGGTTGCCCCGACCCAGGTGCAGCACCTTGGACTTGGCTTTGTTAAACTGCTAATTTGGACTGAAAAGCCTTAGCATGAGAATTTAGGTAAATTGGACCACTTTCAAACAATACATAGAATACACCATATTTTTACTCTCTTACTAACTACCCTGAGGAGTGTTGTTGCACTTTTAAAAGTTAAGAAATTACACAAGCTTTCAATAACCTATAGGAAGTATTCACATATAAATTAATCTACTTGCATAAGTATATAAAAATATTTAACAATTTGCTTAACAAATTCTTTCCTATCTGTAAATGTGAAGTACCTGGAATATCACAAGAAATCCCTCCAACACAACAACAACAACAAATTTGTCAGCAGAGTAAATATTTGCAAAGAATTTTGCTAGAATACTGGTGTTGTTCATTACTAATTTTTTTTTTCCTAAAGTAACAAAAAATGCAGATCTGATAATACAGCTTGCTTTCAGGCATGAAATCTTTCGCTTAAGTGGCATAGAAGTCTTGTACTTCAGTATAAGGTCATCCACCCTTCAACGAAAATACACTCCTGTTCCTTCTTTCATTAGAAACACTTTCAGCTTGTCCTACCTCTTGAATTTGCAATACCTGTGCTTCCTTCCTCTCTGGAAGAGGTAACTGCTGTGTATAGACATTTCTTTACAATGTAAAAGTATACTAAGACGTCTTAGGTCTTCAGGAATCATGCCAAAATATGAGCCTCTGGACTCCAGCAGTTTGGATGCCATGTTAGAATAGTTTAAAACTTTCTACAGTGATTTCTACTAAAAATACCAAAAGCTGTGGGTTAAGACATTTAGGCCAAGTGAAGATGTGGAAAGGGATCTAAAACTCCCAGTGGATCTAATTTGTCCAGTTAGCAAACACACAATTGGATGCACATATAGACCAGTATTGTCCCAGTTCACAATGAATATTTAAAATTAAATAATATTTGGCCTAACTGCAAGGTTCAGTTCTGAATACACCTGATTCTCCCCATCATGAGAAAAAAGGCCAGAGGGAATCTTACCCTACAAGGACCTTGGGTCTCCATCCTACTCCACCTGTTCACTGGAGGAAAGCCTGCTCTCCATACCTTATTTCTACTCTTTATTCTCTCTCGCAAGGCTTCAAAAGAAAGATGAAAACCCCTCTGGATCTGGGGCTACATTAGGGGCAAATAGGACCAGCTCACTAGAAGTGGGGATTGAAAAATCTCAGTTCCTCTGTAACTGGTCTGACAAAATCTGCCCAAGAGTAGCTCTGCTCTCTAACCTGTCCCCTCCCTCCATCCCTCAGCCCCACTGCTCCTTCTCCCCTCCAAAACTTAGCCAAGCTGCACCTCCAGCCCAAAGCACCTTCCTGCCCTCAGAAACATTTTGGTAACACAGTCCTGATTTAGACCATCCAAGATGACCTAATACGTAAGCCAGCAGTCCGGGAGCAGCACCTTTCACATCCAGTTTGATGCTTCCCAGCTGGAGAAGGAGGGGCAGAAATGAAGCAAGACACTCCCTGGAGGCCACTCCTGCCTTCTTCAACTTCCACAGTCTGTAAATTAATTTGCTGTTTCACTTGCAGTCAAACTACACTAGGAAATTTATCATCCCAATCCTCCCAAAGAAAAATATGTCTCTTAAAAAAACACTTATTTAGTAACTAATTCTGCCCTCGTGTCCTTGTATATTTTATAGGTTACAAGGTTTAATTTTTCTTTTTTTCAACCAAGACTAAAAATCTTTGTTACAAATGATAGATGGGACAATCCTCAGTCCACTAATATCTCTTGAATCCTTTTGAAAAGCTATGAAATATTATTCTTCTTTAACTACATGAATTAAGACTTCAGTGTTGTACACTGTCACTGAAAACCTTTTGAGGGTCTGGCATTTTTTATCTCTATTATTCAGTGAATAGATCGTTTAAAAAGAAAAAAATTATGCAAAGCTACTAAAGGAACAGTCTATAGCCTTTATATTTATCTGAGAACCAAATACTTTCTGACTATCCAAAGTACTTTCCCCATTGTTTGGTATCAATCCCTAGCACAGCTGATACTCGAGGCAGAGATTTTCAAAATGCTGCCTAAGGGATTTAAATGAGGATTATTTTTCTAAGTCTTCATTTTCTTCTTTCAATGAGCACCTTCAGCCTCTACCCCCATCTATTTTCCATTCCACATTAACAGATTAGATTTAAAATTCCCTCTGGACAAAGAGATACTGCATCTCAATTCAGACTGTCAAAGTTTTAGAGCCACAGAAGTTAGAAGGAAGCAATGCAGCAGCTAACTAGCAATTACACCCAACCCCTGCCATGTACTTTGGATCAGAAGGATCTCTTCTCCCCTCTCTCCTCTTCTCCCAGACAAACAGCAACAGGACCAGAGAAAATAGTAACAAGCTGCACCAGGAGAGGTTTGGGCTGGACACCAGGAAGAATTTCTTCACTGAAAGGGTTTTCAAGCCTTGGCAAGGGCTGCCCAGGGAGGTGGTGGAGTTACCATCCCTGGGATTGTTAAAAAAACCCTTCAGGTGGATGTGGTATTCAGTGCCACGGGCTGTTTGAGAAGGTCATGATCAAAGGTTGGACTCAATGATCTTGGAGATCTGTTCCAACCTAAATGATTCTCTGACCCTCCCATCCTTCAATTATCTTTGTTGAGAAAAACACACAACCACATGCTTAATTTAAGCATGAATTCACAGTTGAGCAACCAAGTAAAGATGGTTCTTTGATTTGGTACCCAAAGAAAACATTTGCAATATGGAAACATCTAAAGATGAAGGCATAGTGTGATTTTGTAGGGGAGCCTGGTCATTTCTCTGTAATTCAGATTAATTAGAATTATTCATCTATACACTTTTGAAAATTGCACCCATTTGCCACTTTGGGCACTTAAATAACTTAAGGGAAATGGATGCTTTCCAGTAATTTCAGTCATTGAAAGTACTCAGCATTAAAAGGCATTCTTTGGCTGTTATAATTCTTCAAAATGTTCTGCTAATGGTTTTGGTTATGACTGTGGTCCTTGTCCAGAGAAGAACTGGAGAGGCTGCAGCTCAGTTACCTCAGAAAATCTGGAAGGTGATTTTCTGATCCAACTTCACTTTCCTATTTAAAACAGCCATAAAGAAAGTCTTTATTTACTTCATAGCTCTAATGTAGCAGATTATTTTCTACAAATTCTAAGTTACTCCAGCACTTCTCTATGTCAACCACAAAACACAAACTTATTTTAGGGCAGGGACTGCCTTTGTGGTAGGTGAGTGTGAAGCACTGATGAGCAAAGAGAAGACTCCCTATCTGAAGCACTGCCTAAAATACACAAAATATTAACACATCCCAAGGACAAGAAAAAGTTCTGGCACAAAAATCAGAAGATCCCTGCTAGAAAGCCAAGCTGTTTTCAGTGGAATATCCGGGATGATATTGCTTTTCTTTCAGAGGCAGCTTGAGAGGAAATCATTTTACCAATCAGATTGGGTTTATATTTGTAATCACTGAAGCAAGCTGCCTTTTTGTCACTTTTGCCGTTGCTTACTAAACATCTGAATATGATTTACAGTCTGCTATACTGGTAGCTTGTACAACATGTATAGTTTTATTTTCAGTTTGCAGAAAGAAACTGGTGAATCTTGTTCTGCTATGGGTAAACCATATTAAGGAATTACATAAAAACAACGTAATTTCAAAGCAGGGGGTTTATTTTGGTTTTGCATGTGTCTGATTCGTAGCTCTTATATTGCAAAATGTTGTAGATTAATTATAGAAGTTATTAACTTAATGAATTAGGTGAAATGAAAAAGAAAAAAAAAAAAGAAAAGAAAATGGGCCAGAGATCCAGAGATTTGAGAAAGGGCTGTCTTCCATGGTCAGACAACCTTGGAAAAAAAACAGAAAAAAAGATGACCCATGGGAGAAAAAAATCACAGTAGGTTATAATGTATACTCTTATTAGTATGACATTTACTGGCATTTCAGTCATATTTGAATTTTTCACAACTTGCCCTTGTCCTCCTCCCCTAAGAATGACTGCCAGTCCTACTATTCCAATTTGCTATCTCTGCAATGTGCAATTATATTTTGACACACATCCCTGATCCTTTTAATTATTATTATTTTTTCTAATTGGATGAATTTCTAATATAACCTAAAACTAATGGTTTATAACTGTGCATAGTTTGTAGCTGATTGGACAGCATAGGTAATCAATAATTTTAATAATCTTGGCTACATTTCCATGCCACTATTTTATACAATTAAATATAAAATGATAGAAATGAAACTCACAAATCTCAGTCAATTACTGAAGTAGATTATCTGTTTTCAAAGAGAATGGGCCAGATGCTCAGCTAATTTAAATCAGCTCAGCTCACTGATATTTACATCAAGAATCTGCCTCAGTATTTTAAATCCCTTTATCTCCGGTATGTAAAATACATAGAGAGCTATTTGGGACAAAAACTGTTCTCATGTGATTGCTAATTACTCTGAAGGTTGTAGCGTATAGCAAGGTATTCAACACCATAGCAGGAAAGAAAACCTGCTTTCATATTTTTTATCATTTATGGACTGAATTAAATATTACTATACATTATCAACACACATTTTAAGACTATTTACCACTGGGGTGCAAATTACAAATTTACTGTAAATGAATAGATTTTCAAACATAATTTCTGAAATGTACATTTGTGTAAGAAAGTGTTAAAGAAAATACTAAAACCTTCATGGGAATGTTTAAGACTTCTCCTTAAAAGCCTAATTGCTCCCTTTGGAGACATTATAATCTATTGAGTAAATACTTATTTATGGACTTTTTAATTGGTGGATTACATTAACAGATATTAGGATATATTTTGAAGGCAAGTATATTGACCTTGTGGAGTCCAATGCCTCCTTATATATAGCACATTTACTGGCAGAAAATTCTATAATTCTAATTATTAGTGAAATTGATTTTTACAACTTCTGCAAGATTGAGTTCACATATATTTAAAGGAAATATTGGCAAACTGTGTCTTTCCCTAATAAACCATTGGGAACAGTAGCATTTCAGTCCTACTTTCAGCAGTGCCTAAGCAGTCAGAAAACTAGCTCTTTACTTTATCCTTAATCTCTGAATTGAACCACAATAAAAATAATAATAAAAATCTGAATTAGCATTCAAATTCATCCTTTTGGAGTAAGCTCAGGAGGGAGATCTGTTATTTTAAAAAGGGACAGTAGGAGTCTGGAGCTACCACTGCAGACCCACTGCAAAACCTGCAGACAACTCCTGCACTATCTTAAACCTGCTCATCACTAAAGAACAGATAATGACAGCAGTCAAAACATCAAGACAGGGAAAAGTTAAGAAGGGGGGGCTAACAGGACCCAACAACCCAAACACCATAAACCTCAGGATGTAAATGAGAGGAACAAAGGGCATAGACTGGGGTGGAAATAATTTTTTTCCCCTCTCATAGTATGTTTCCATAGGGTTATGCTCTACTGCTTTTTCTCAGATGCTCCATCAACAATTTTCTGTATGGGAAGCCCCTTTACTAATTAATTGTACTTTGGTGAAGAACAACTAGGGAATTGGCAATAAAGAGCCATTACAGGAAAGATCTTTTTATTATTGTGCTGTAAGAGACAGAGGCAGCACAATTTGGCAGATCACCTAATCTCTGTATTTCTCAAATCTCTATGCAGTTACTAGATAAAACTCTCCCCAGGCAAGAGGACTATGAGGTTAAATTTACTCTTGCAGAGGAGGGGAATAAAAAAAATTATAGTGATAGCTGCTTGGAAGGGCAGATCCCTCTGTAACTAGGAAAGGCAAAAAATATCAGAGATGTGTCTGGACAGTAGGTTCCATCAAAACTGGCAGAAAAGTTTGCAGACTGGTGTTTTTTCTGCCTTTCAACAAAGTTAGACTTTTAAATGGCATGGTCAAACAGATTCCAGCAGCAGGTAGGAGTCAAAAATTAAAGCCCTGATTCCCAGCTTAGTCTTTCCTCTGTAGCAGCAAGCACAGGCAGTAGAGGTTATTGAACCGGATAAAAAGATAAACGTGTTGCTTCCTCCCAGACACAGTGAGTATTATGCATCACTGTCAAAAAGCCTGAATAAAAGACCTTGTCTTGGTGTATAAATCCCCTGGTGTCTGTACCACTCTCATGAAATTCTTGAGTGCAAAACTTGAGTGAAAAGTTACTACATAAAAGAAAAAAATGTTTAGTTAAGCAGCAACACCTGCTATTGCCAGCAACCTTGAAATTCAGCTGGGCTTGCCAAATAGGGGCATCAGCTGTACTTCAAAACACTTTCTGTAACTGAGAAACAGTGAAAAGAGTAGGTAAGGAAGGAGCAGGATGAGAAGATGCAATAACTAAGCCCCTGCTCACTCCTGCAGCCACCAGTTCAAAGCAGGAGTCTCAGGATTGCTCCTGAGCTGAGTGGCTGTGTGCTCACAGACAAACCATGGCGATTCCCAAGGCCTCCCATTTCCTTCTCTCCTCATTCTAAACACAAGGCAGAGAACATATCAAAAATCACCAAGACAACCTTGGGGTTTCCACCTTGCCTTGCTCTTGGGCCTTAAATACTCTCAAAAAGGAAGAAGGCAGAAATGGAAGTCAGATTTTACAGCTGCTGGCTGGCAGCCAGAACAGCAGCTAATGTTGCTAAAATCTGAGCCATGGTTTGATTAGATGGTGGAAATACCTCCCCTCATTTTTTATGCCTCTTGAGGTGAGCATATGTCACTTTTTGAGTTACAAGACTTAGAAAATTATTTAGAACCTCAGATATTGTGTATACATCATTTATATCACACACGCGCATATATATGCCATATATGTCACACCTAAGCATATGTGATCACTCCACAAACCAAAGCAAGAAACAAACAGGCAATCTGTAAAAACCATTTTCTACCCATGGATGGGCATAGCTTCCATGAACTGATGGGATAATCAGTCTCATAAACACAAACATTCCCAAGGCAGCCACTTCTTCCACCAAGCCCATATAAGAGACTTTATAGAATGCAACAACTGGTTGCTTACGATGTGATAAAGAAAGACACATCCACAGAGGGAAAAGAAACGTGAATATGCAGAGGCAAAGATTTCCAATTAAAAGGGAAAGAGAAGGGTTAGAGGTAGATAAGATAGATCTCGAAGTGGGACCATAATTTCCACCTATTGCCGCATAATATCTGTTCATTAGCTTTAGGAAGCAGCAAGTGCTGAACTATTTTGTCTTTTGAGTTGCTGATGCCACAAGTTTCTGCTATGTTTTCTGAGTTTCATCTTGTTTTTTTTTCCTCTGGGTCTAGTTATGTAACTTTTCAGGTTTTGATGAACACTCCTGAATGTGCAGCTTAGAAGATGCTATTAACATGCTAAGAACTTCTGGAAAGAGAACATTAACAGAAAAAGAGAAAGAGGATCCAGCCATAGCTATACAGTCTATATTTAAAAAAAAGCCCCATAATAATTTAGCACAGGTATGGATACGCACTTCTGAGGGAATGAAGAGACTAACTTATGCCATGCAGATGCTTTTCACTATTTGATGTTGCTGCAGCTGTGCAGTCTCAACCCATCATAACAGCACCTTTAACTCTGTTATACTGTGCCTTTTATTCTTTCTTCCTGAAAGTAAGAAAAGGCACCTGCATGCTTCTTTCCAAATGCCAGCACATAATCTGTGTGTTTTATACTGTCTTGCATATAAAATAAAAAAAGACAGTTAGGAATTGGAGAGGTTTTTTGCATCAAGTCTGGACTGCTTGGACAAATCTTCGTACTGATTTCCTTTTTTCTTCTTTGCCAAACCTGTTTCTGTTTTACAAACTGTTTGATGCAACAGTCTGCTTCTTTAGACAAGGAATCTTGTCTAGAGATTCACATATTTGTTATGATTCAAGTGTTATTTCTACTAGCCAAAATAATTTTTAGAAGTCACATCTCATTTTCTTGATCTACATTTTAGTGTACACATCCATATTATATGAAAACAATTGCCTTTAAAGAGTAGTCAAAATATAACAGCATGTAAATTTTAAATTAATGGGTACACAAATTTTTATTCTGTTAAGAATTTAGGACTACTTCAAGCACCTTTGTGTTACTCTGGAGTGCTGTCTCCAGTTCTGGACCAGGCTCTGCTCGGTGGTGCCCAGCAATGGGACAAGGGGCAACGGGCAGGAATTGATGCACAGGAAGTTTCACCTGAACATGAGGATGAACTTCTTTGCTGTGCAGTGACCAAACACTGGAACAGCTCACCCAGAGAGGGTTTGGAGCCTCCCTCACTGGAGATATTCCAGAACCATCTGGATGCAATCCTGTGCCACATGCTCTGGAATGATCCTACTTGATCAGGGGATGGGACCAGATGACCAATTGTGATCCCTTCCAAGCTGACTCTTTCTGGAATTCTGTGACACTGCTATACTTCCTAGTGGCTATTGAAACAGGAAAAAACCTAAGTCTCTTCAAATGCCACAAAGAAATGAAAATCAAAGTTTTTAAAATAAAAAAAGTTATGTAGTATTTCCGCGCTGATCATCCTGGAATGATAGTCCTTAGATTTCCTCCACTGCCACTTGAATTTTGGAGGAAGGACACAGACAAGTCCCATGGGGGGGCTTGGGGGAAGTTCCTTCTCCTACCAATCAAGAGGGAACAAAGTACACTGTTTGCTTAAGGATGATGCATTCTGCTCTTTCCAGAAAGAGGAAATCCCCTGTGAGTTGTGCATGCATTTTTTATAGTTTCCTGGTGAATGAGTAATACATTGGTATAAAACATCAGCAAAAATCCCTCCCACTGATGTGCCTCCTCTCTGACATGTCCAGTTGTTACACCAATGTTTCCTACTCATCTCTCAGTGCTTATTTCTGATGTTCTCTGTTATTCTGTTTGCAAAACTGAAAAAAAGAAGCAAAGAGGAGTGCTAGATTAGAAAAGGCAACAAACTTTTAAATGTAGTACTTAACATTACATTGCTTGCAGCTTAACTTTGTGCTCTTTCCAGCAGGCACTGTTGAAAGGGTCTGAGCACTCAGGCGTGCAGCTGGCCCCATCACAGGTGATAGAGCTGCTTCAAAATGATAAATTCTTTTGAAGGCAAGTATAAAAAACCTTTGATTCATATACACTGAAACTTGTTATAAGTAATGAATGATTTAGATGGAACACATTTAGCACTGTCTTGGAACAAACATTTATTACAAACATACCACAACATCTAAAGCAGTGGCAGATAGCACACCATCAATCAGAGCAGACCACCAAAACAAATTGTGCTGCATAAACTACTTTAATATGTCACACAGCTTCCAAATATACATCACTGATCCATTTGTTATAAAGCCTGGGCTACTTTTTCACTGACAAGTCAATGACATTTGGTATTTTCATTTATGTGTGATATCACAATGAATCTAAGGACTCCATTCACCCAAAATTAGGTTCCTGCGAGCACTGGCCTTTAATGCCCCCCAGGCTTGCACAGTTCTGCAGGCACAGATCTTGATAATGATGCCTGTCTACAAAGGCCCATTTGCCAGTGTACTTTGTATACTTTAGCAGCATCTTGCTAACTATTTCAAGTCCTCAAGCTGCAGTTCCTTCTATACCCATGCAAAATTTATGGCCCATACTGATAAGAGCAGGCAGCAGCACAGTAGCAGTTTTAAAGGGCATATGTTACATGCTGGAGAACAGATTTTTCAACTCATTTTGAAGAAGCAATTGAGGAAGGTGTGCCTGCTTTTCTCTTTCAATATCAGCAGAAATGCCTATAAAATAATTCTTCCACAGAACAGCAAAAAATTAACTCGTTATATGTTTGGTCTGAACAGCCCGCACAGGCTTTAGGCTTCTGCATTTATATCTAAGGTCTGTACTAAAGCATAGCTAATATTATAAAAAAAGTTTCTTTTCCAGTGTAAGGATTAATCAAGCAGTGTAAACTACCAAAGATGAGCATTTCATCCTCCATCTCAATGCCCTTCTAGAGGTATAAATGACAAGCTATGCCTCAGAAAAATGCCTGAGTGCTGGAAATGCAAATTTAAGAACATGGATTTCACCCAATTTTTAAGAAACCTATGTCAGAACAAATTGTGCTGAGTGGAAGATTAAGAAGTTAAAGGTCTTGTTTATTAGATTTCCAAAAATCTGTAGCGCATTTCCTAGTCAAACATCTCTTTTTGTCTCTCAAACAGCTCTGGAAAGTGTACAGCTCACATAAAGTCTGGTGTAAACAATCTTAAGGGATTCCCGACTGCATCCCATAAATTCAGATTTCTGGGATAACGAGCTACATGGTCTGATTTTTTGCCAGTGTATGCAAAATACTCTTTTGCTGCTCTGCCAGCTGCTGCTGTATCAGACAGAGAGCACATCTGAGGCAACACGAGCTGGACAGGACATGCAGCAGCAGCACAGGCTGCCCAGGGCTGTGAGCAAACAAGCAAAACTCCGCCAGGTCAGTACCAGTGCTGTGGTACAACCTACTGCACACGACTTTCAACCCATATGCTTCCCAACAAATTCTCAATTTTACAATTTTAAACACAATTCTTCACATATTCTTTACCTCGATGCCTTGGCTGACCTGGAACAGAGACTGGACAGAGCTAAAGTAAGTATTTACTGGAAGGTCTCTAGGATCCACCTTGGGAAGGACAAGAGCCTGACCAGGGCTACACCCAAGGTGGACTTAGAATGGTCACAAAATGGACAATAAGTCATAAGGTCTCACACTTTTATAAGTCTTGGTCCATTTGCATATTGGGGTTTAATTATCCAATTTCAGCTTCAGGTTGTGAGCTCCCATCCTTCTTGTTTCTCTCTTCAGCATTGTTTATGCTTTTGGGCCTGAAAGTTGTACTCGTTGTCCTTGGTCTTCAGCAGGAAAAGGATTTGTTTAGTCTCCCTGCTCTGTGAAGGGAGCTTACTAACGCTTAATATGAGGCTCAGAACTACACCCCTAGGCAGCACAGAATCTGAAAAACATGAAAGCTGAAACTTAAGGCATCAGCTTGATACTTCCCCTGAACCAAGCATGGTAACTGTCTGAAGTTTTAAGCAAGTTTGCATTTTCATCAGATATTTTTTAGTCCTCCTCGGAAGCCAATGATACCCCCGTCTCATTTATTTTTAAGTATCAAATGTTACTATTTAAGCCCTATAATGTGTCATTGATCTGCACGTTAAGCATCCACTGAAATCAATAACCTGTTCAGTGTAAAAAAATCAATGGTCTGATATAATCCTAAATAAGCATTCTACACACAAAACTCTGTGATGCCACCTTGATTTCAGTCTTTCATGTATGGCTACTCAAGCCAAATATTTATTAATGTTATACTTGTAAAAAGAAGACAAGAAAACTGATAAAATTAATGGCAGGTGCAGTGGCATTGGTGATGTATTGTAATTAGTCAGAACAATTTAACACTTTAGAAGGATATAACAGGAATAAATAAGAAAAGACCAGCCATTATGATTTTCCTAAGTACGTGATAATAGTTCTGTATATCCTAGATTTAAGCCAAAGCCAACATAAAGAACTAACTAGCTGACACTATTATGAAGGCTGAATAATTCTGTATTATGTTGATATCCAAAAGAACACTCATCTGCAATATGGCATGGCATCATGAAAAATTCGTGTTGTAAAGCCTGAAAGAACCATAAATGGACAATGAAACAAAGAATGTATCTGTTTAGGTTGTGTTTCAGTGTCACTGCCAGCTTTGTTGACTGAAAGCATCCCCAGTGGGTATCCCCAGCAATTCTGCTTTCACAAGGGGTTTCATGAGCAGCTTGGAGCTGCTCTGCAAACCTTTCAGCAGACAGAGGGAGTACACACAGCCCTAGTTCAAAAGGAACATAATATGTCATGACTTAATAGTGTTTGATTTCTCCCCAGTGGTTTTTAAGGCTAGAGAGTTGACCTCCTTCCTCCCTTGGTGCTTGACTGATGACATCTCCATGTTCTTTCTTGATTAACCAAACCTCATCCTCCACTTTATTCCTTAAGCCTGGTTTTTCAAAGAGTGCTCTTACTGCTTAAGAAAAGGAAGAAAAAAGAACTGGACAAGGCAGCTACATAGAACAGTTAGTGAGATAGGGGGCTAAAATCCCACACCAGACTTGGCAGCTGTGATAATGATGTATAATTTAATTGAAGCTATACTGTGAGCCTCAAAAGGACTTCAGACCTTTTCCCATGTTTATATATTATTCAGGCTAATGGCAACCCTGAAATAGAAAAAGCTTCTTATCTCTTAAAACTTTTATTGCAGTGAGCTCAAAATGCACAAAGCTGAGTGCTGGTCTGTCTGCTTTAATGCAAAGTGAAAGGAGGCTGTTTCCAGTGCACTTTTGCATCTCTGTCTTGGCAAAAAGACAGATGGGATTGGATGCCTTAGAAACCAGGGATGCCATGGCATGCACGAGAAATTTAAAGGTTTGAGTTATTTCTATACTTAAAATACGTTCTCTACATCTGGCCATTATTTGTTTTCACTTCTTTTTTCAACACAAGTTCATAGAGAAAATATAAATCCCATTAGACAAGACAAAAATCTATAGCAATCAATACAAATGGCACCTCCTTTGCATTTTGTGCAAGTTGAATGACAGATCTTGCTGCACTTTTAATGCTATTACAAAAGCTTGGATCTACAGGGTTTTTGAAAACTAACAGGATAATTTACGGAAGGATGACAAGTGGCTTATTAGCAGTTGTGTTTTCTGGTGCATACTCATGCTGTAGACCAAGCAGCAAAAAAAGAATCACTCTTCAAGCTGCTGTTCAGTCTATGCTCAACTTACATGTACAGGGGAATAGAAGAATAAATCAGGAGTCTTCATAGGAAGGTTTTTGCTTCCAGCCATTGTTTAGACCATAAAGCAAAATTGGAACTCAGCATCATATGATACAAGTGCACATGCCCACATAAAAAATAATACACATATAATTAAATTACATAACCCCAAATCACATCTGTGGAAGACAATGGTCACAGAAAGCCAGTAAGGAATTCTTCAAATTATTTTCCTTTCTGAATGCAAAGCAGAATTTCCCCCTGTGGTGACTGTCTATAGGTATTCTGGTGATCGATGAATCACACAGCTCATCTCGTGATCTTTCCCAATGTGCAAAGACAATGCAAGTGCCATTAAACATATCAGTCACTGCTGAATTTCTGCTGAGGAGATTATGAACAGATACATCCAGAGCTGGCGACTGCCCTTGCCATGAATCAAAAATGTGTACTGCTAAACTGATTTAGGGCCTCCAACTACATTATCTGTAAAATGAAATTACCATGTTCTTTGTTTGGAAAGGGAATTGAAAAGACCAATATAGATCAAGTAAATTTACATGCATAATACATTACATTATCCTGTGTTCTCAACACATTTCACTTTCTCCACATGAGGTGCACTTTTTGAGAGCACATGCAAGCTTTTGTAACATTGCTTTTGTTTAAACTAGGCTTTAAGCAAGTTTATGAAGCAACTAGAAATGTCAGAGAATTCATAAAAGACAGCACATCATCTGCAATTTGGGTGGTACAAAAACTATTACCAATTGCTGTGTTCCTTTCAGATTAAAGAGCAATAACATATAATCAAAGGGCACCAGAAAGGAAATTAGTCAAGATACTGAGCCATATTTTCCCAAGAATATAAATTAAGCAAAAGCATATTATCAGGAACAAAAATGTGTCTACATGTTCCTCATCATCTGTTATATTGTCTCTAACTCTCTCTAGAAAAATAATTCAAAGTAACATTTCTTATGAGTAGTTTTTCTATTTATTACAGGGGGAAAGCTATTAAAAGGGACTGAAAGAAATTGTAAACTCTCTGATAAATAATCTCTGTAGATTACCATGTGTAAAAGGTCTACTAAAGATTAGAAAACCAATGACAAGCAGAAGAAACTATGCACTGAATGTGAAGATCAAAGGAGCTGAGAAACGACCTAACATACATATAAAACTTCCAGTCACTGGTGCCCAGGAGCTGTAATGCAGAATGATTTCTTAAGACAGGTCAAAGAATGATATTTTATTAATATTGTATTTTAAAATACAATATACAAAATACAGGGCTGCTATAGAAAGAGTGAAGTGACACCATGTTAAACAGGGAATTTATCCTCTTCATGGCAATAGTCAATGCATTAACAAGCTAATTAGGAAAAATAAAGGAAAAAAAGAAGTAGAAAGAGTAGATGTTCCTCCTAAAACACTGAGAGATTGAAATTAAGTGTTGTCATTATTATCCAAGAGGCTTTTTTCTCAGAGTACCAAAACCTGAGACTTTGCCCTGATACATGACAGTGTTTCTGTCTCCACATACTGCAACAGGAGACTCCAACACTGACTAGAGAAAGTTCCTTCACAACTCTACTGCAATTCCATTCTTAAACTCCCACAGTCCTGGTCTTTAAAACATATTTTTCCTTCAAAACAGTATTCAACAGCATAAAGGAATTGATTAAACAAAGCTGATTTCTTCAGTTCTCCTATTTCCCTTCTGATCTTCAACACTCAAGAGCAGAAGATTTCAACTTAAAAAAAAAAAGGAAATAAAAATTCAGCAAAGCGTAGAGTCATTTTTTTCCCCACAGTAACTACTAACAGCTAGAACATTACCCAGATTTCAAGACTGCCATTTTTTTAAAGCAGAAGCCAGAAAGTCTAGCAGTGGGAAAAAAAAAATCAAAATTGCAAATTTAAAGATTGGCTTTTGTCCAGATTTTTAATGAACTTTATCTCTTTCACCATACTCTGTAACCTTAAACTATTTTAAGTATGCATTTGTTCATTTTGTTATTAAATACGTATCATTAGTGTAAGTTTTATCGAAATTTATACATAAATTGAAAGTTATTGAATTAAGGGATTATTGACATCAAAGCAACAGCAATTCATTAAAACATGTTCTCTTACTGCACAAACCTATCTCAAGTCCATGGATAATCAGAAAGATAATGAATAGGTCAGTCAGACACACTGAGAATGATGGACAGCAAATAGTGATGTAGACAAATTCTCAAGATTTACCACAATCACCAGCAGTATGAAATCACCATAACTGGTGGGAACTGCATCAGTGTCACAGTTTTTCCTCTGTCTTCATCAGCCTCAGGACTTCTCCACGCTCTCATGTTCAGATCAGTTCTTCCCCAACTAATTTAATCTGTTTGTAGACAAGGACTGCCCAGTAAGGACTGTCATGATTGATTATGAAATAGATGATGCCCAGCTAAGACTCAAAAGCAGATTCTCCTCTCACCTGAAGTGGCATAATTCCAGAAATTTCAGTGGAATTACTCCTGCCCATAAGAAAGATGCTGAGTACATTCCAGATCCCCCAGACATACCCTGATATACAGAACAACACTGCAGTTCTTCTCAAGCAAGTACAAGAAAGAAGACATAATCTTATATTTGCAGAAGACACTTAAGCAGGGGTATCCCTCAAGGGCTATTTTCTGTGTAATTTACTGATATTTTAAGCCAGAAGTAGCAGATTTGATATCTCAACTGCATTCCAGAGAAGTGCTGAGCACAGTGAGTGAAAAACAGGCTCTCCTTGCCTCTTTTCTGGAGATAAAAGAAATTAGAACACTATCTGTGGTTTCTCAAAGAAAGCACTAATTACATACTAAAAGGATTATAGTGGAATTCAAAATTTCATTATGCCAATAAGACTTAAAAATAACTAAATAAAGTTTTTTGAAATACAGAACCTAAGACTTGATATTGTTTTTATTTGGGTGTGTCTTCCACTGGTTTTCACTCATCCAGTCCTGCAGCAGCTTTCTCTAAGATTTCTAAGGAATCTTTAGCTTCATGGGAGAAGAAAGCTAATGACATGTTCAAATGGCATGATAATTGTCTCACAATTTTTCTCTAATTAAACAGAATAAAATCCTTCAATATCTCTCAAAAAAAACTTTCTCTAATTTTCAGAAAATGTTTGTGGTTTTGGGTTTTTTTTCTCATTTCTATTTTCCTATATCAAACTTGACATAGATTTCCATTTCTTCTCCCAGTAAGGTTCTAAGCAGTGGGTAAACCATTTGTTCCTTTACTCCTGTTTAAGGATCCCTTCTTTTCTGTATTTCCACTGTCAGTACAATGGACCTACAAACTGGGTTAAATTAGCAAACCAGAGGCACTAATCTCAGGCAGTGTGGTAAATCTGTGACCTTTCTCTCTCTAAACTTTCCAAAATCCCCCAGTGCACTTTTAATGAACGCACAAAGTCCAGCAGGTAGAAAGTTAACAATTAACTAAAGCAAAGTGTGGTGTTAATGAGAACACTTATCCAGCCTCCTCCATGGGAAAGAGCAAAGACTTTTCTGTTCATTTGCACCACCATAGACCTGTCCATGCTTGGAACCACAGCAGGAATTTCCCTGGTGATGTCTCCTCACAAATTATGGAAGTGTGGAAACCACAGGGTTGTGCATAAGACTGAAAGGAAGCAGGAAGGCTGTGAGGGTGTTGGTATTCGGAGGATATAGGAGCCCAGAGTAAAGAGGAGGGTTACACTTAGGCAAAACAAAACTGATTTCTGTGTGGGCTGAGAGTCCTTGTCATTGGGAGTTTCTGCCAAGTGATCAGCTGGAAACAAAAGTGGATTTTGTCTCTCCCTTGTTTTTTCCTTTAAGTTTGCTCATGCAAGGAAACACAGTAATGGAAAAACACTGGTTTTGAGGGAAAACCTTAGGAAAAAATATTTTACTTCACATTTTGTGCAATATAGTTCTGCAACCGTGAAGTTGTTTCACTATTTAGCTAGTGAAGCTGATGCAGTTTCAAGCCTAGTAGGATGAAATCAGTGCTAGGATGAGAGATAACATGACACAATTTAGCCAAGAACAAGGTTTTAAGATTAAAATATAAATGACCGAAAAAGTAATTTCTTTTGAAAATACTCTCACTATAGAACAGAAGCTCTAAAACAAGAGCTTTACTTTGTTGGTGGTTCAAGCAACATTTACCAAAACTAACTAATCTGTAAAAGCATCATACATCCCTTCCCCCCAGTTTTGAATGTACCGAGAAAAGAAGTTTTCATGAGATTATTTAGTAAAGGCTCTTGAAAGAAGTAATGTACTCTGAGCATTCCTTAGATCATGCTTTGAAGTAAAAAAATCAATAGTGTTTAACTGATGAACAACATTTTCTTTGAAAATTTGTAGAAAGGGAAAGCCAAAATAACATTTTCTCAGCCATCCTGGTATGTGTTTAAGCCTGTTCATCAGTTTGAAAGTGCACATCTGATCTGTGCTCTTTTAACATCTAAAGGCAATGTACACGTGTTCATTTTATTTGTGGACAAAAGTAAAGAGAATATGCTTGTGCTTTCTGGTTTTCTAATGTCAGTAATGCTTTATGGTTGTTCCAATGTTCCAAAACCTGTTTTAAAAAAAAAAAAAAAAAAGGCAAATAACCAAAGGAGAGGAGCCTGTATGGCTGGTGGATGAAGTGTTATTTAAATATTCCTTCTGGTTTATAACTGTTTGATCAACATGCTTTTTAATATGATAGCAAACATTTCAAGCAATACTCCAAGCACAGGATGTGGACAAAGGATTCAAAGGAAGGTGACACCTTATTAATTTTTTCTCTTTTTTTTGGATAGTCTGGAGTTTCAGGGTGAAGTTATGTGTCAACTTGAACTACCCTGAATCAAACCACAATCACAATCTCTTCTCTTCCTTTGTGGCCATAGCCCCCTTCTGTAACAAGCTCTCCTGTGACCCAAGAGTGTGCAAATGAAGGCATCACATCAGATAATGAATGCTATCAGCTAAATGAGTGCCATCCTCTCTTATCTGGCCAGTTCCTACCTGGATGAGCTCTCCCAGCAGAGGTGCCAGCAGATGTGCAGGAGCACCAGTGGAAGAGTCAGAGGGAGATCCTGCAGACAGGACTCTTTGAAGTTGAAGGAGGCTGAAAACCTGACTCCATCTGCCAAAGGATGGCAACCCTTTCTCAGTGGTGGCTGGAAAAACTCCCCCAGCCTATATTTTATTCGCTGCTGTTTAGTTTTGTGGCAGCACTGGTCTGCTCTTAAGCAGATGTTACACTTCTCCCACAGTGTTCCCCTTGTAACTGAAAAAGCCATATCATTTTTCCTCCCTTGCAGCTGAGAAGAAAACTCTCACAATATCAGTTTTCCATTGGTCCCATCTCCATTGCCTCTGCCTGTGAGACTAAATACAGGTTGCCAAACTTCAATAAGTATTTCAAATGTCTTCAAAGAGATGAAAAACAGAAAAATATATATTCCATTTATTCCATCAAAATATGTGCAGGAGGCTTCATGCATCCACAGAGACCTTTTGAACTCAGATTTTACTCTGAAGAAAGTGGTGTAAAAGAAGGTGCAAAAACTTGCTTGTTATCATGGGATAGAGGCTAAATCTAGACTTTAAAGAAAATAGAAGACTAAATAAAACCCAGTTAATTTCACAGTCACTCTGTATCCAAATAAATATTCTTTTTCCTTTCAAGAATATTCAAAACAAAACTATTAGAACATCCTTTGGCACATCAAATCACATACTGTGTGTAGTCATATGCTTTATATACTTGCAGTCAAACTTAAACTGCAGATCCACACTTACAGTCCTCAGTTTCTAAAATTAGACTTTTAGATCCTTAGCTATGCAAAAGCCACCTCCTCAAATCTATTGAGCTTCCTCTGAAGTTAACAAAATTGTGAATTTCTCACTACTCAAAATCAGGTTGCTTCTGTGAAACATAGGGAAATACGTTTAGGACTCAGTCTGAAACTTTTGGTCAGCATTTCATAAGCTTTTCCAATGTAAAAGAGCATGGCAGCATATTTAATCTCTCATTATTTAAGAAACACTGTTAGTCATACAGCATGATACGATATTAAAAAATAATTCATACAGTTTATCCTTGAAACGACATAAAATAAATTACTTAAATTAGATAAATGGCAAACTATATAAAGTGTTATGCTTAAAACCACAGAAAGTAAACAGTGACTCATCCCAGCACAGCTGGCTCTGCTCTACATGTGCTGCAACTCAACCGCACATCAAAAGCTCCACATCCAAACAGACCCCTCATGCCTCACAACTACTCACACTGAAATCCAGGCTAGCTGGGTCCATGTAAATTAGTCCTATCTACTTTCATTTATTTAACATTTAAACTAGTGTTGGTATACTACATGCACCCTAAATAATACATGTGCTGATCAATCTATAGGGAGGCTGAATCTGAGGCACACAGCTTTGTATCACTCTCACCAGTAATACCTTGCCAGAGACACTTAAGATTTCTAACACTGCTACCTTTTGCTATAAAAATGATTAAACTGCAGTAGAGCTGAAATTGGAACTGAAATATAAGGCTGGACCACTTGCATAATAAACTTTGATTTAGTCATTAAAGAGATTATTGCTTCACTTCCCTGAAGACAGTAAGGACAGGCACCACCTTCTATAGTTCTGCGGGGTGATGCCCTGTGGTTGCATTTTATTTTTATTTCTACAATTTGATCATAAGTAAATCAAGTCACTCTGAGTTCTCAAAATGGAAATTCTTTCCGTGAAGCACAAAGGACATGTGAACAAACAAGGCTTTGGGGTGAAGGCATTCTTTAACCTGAATTTCCCAGCCCTAGGTCTGGTCCTTTCCCTCTGAAATCTTTTCATCTCCAACTCCTCTCCCCAGTCCTGAAGGTTTTTTCTTCACTTGGGAGGTGTTGCCAGCACTGTGGACAGACAACTCTTGTGCCAGGGCACCCTGGGGCGTGCACAGAGTCTCTCTGTGCCCCTCCTGAGGCTCAGCTCACCCCAAAGACCATCCCAGAGTGGCTCATTCAGCCACCCCTCAGCTGGGGTGGATGCTGACCTGGCGAAAGGACCAGATCCTGTTACAGAGACCACCACGTGAAGAGTCAGACTCTCCAAAGCTGCCCAGCAGCCTGAATGGGCAAAGTTTCCCCCCAGTGGAATGCATGAGTTGTTTCCAAAATGAGTAAGGGGATTATGTCCTCCAAGAGTGGTGGCTGAGACCTAATGGTCTCATTCTCTCTGAACTCCTCTGTCACACAGCCTTCCACACAGTTAGAAACAAATGGGCAGCTTAATTCTCAGCCTACAAATTCTCCCAGATGCCACTGGACAGACACAAAGCATCCACATGCATTTGGCTGGGTACACTCAAACCTTTCCCCACCCTCCTACATATGACCAAGATATATGACACTGTTCAAGAAATTCAACAGAAGAATTCAGAAGGGGATAGGCGTTAGCAACACCTCAAATCTGCTTTCTCATTTAAGATAAACTCAAAACAATACTTAATCTTCTTTTTCTTTCCCCAGTTTTTTGGTCTCCCTGTTACAAATCCTTCTTAAACTTGAACCATGGTGTGTTATTTCAGCTTAAAGGGAAAAAGAAATTCCAGTTGATTTGTACTTCCAGGTTGTTCTTTTAGACTCCAGTTTATCTTGATCATTAGTTTATAAGTCCCAGTTTAAAGCGCATTTAGAGACTGCATTCCAATGAATCATTCTGAAAGGTTTTCTGGCATGCAGACTTAAAAACAGCTAGAAAGGAAAATGGTATCCTTAGGTTTCTCTGGACCCACACACAGGACTCATTTCATTCCCTGACACCGAACCTTCCAACTAAATCAGGAGAAGTTCTCTACTCATAATTCCATTGTTTGAGTTGTAGGTGGGTGACCATTTTTTTTTTGTTTTTAGTGAATTCCAAGGAAAAAAATACAGGTGAAAAGAGCTGGTTTTGTCACAAATACAGAATTATACAGCAAATCCATGGGAAATGTCTCCTCAGAGCTTGTAACTCTGCAATGAAGTTATTTATTTTACCAGAAAATTATCCAGATTCATTAACTTGTACTGATCACCACCAGGTCCACACAGACACAAGGCCTACACAGACACCAACACTTCCCAAAGATGTCTCTACTTTGCAGCACTTTTGAAACAAAATGTGGGATGGAAGAACTGGAGGATGGTCTAAATCAGCTGTTGCTATCCACCATGCAACTCACTTCAGCATAGGTAATACTGTGAGTTGTCCAATGCATTTCCAGCTGCACAAATCCAGCTTCACCCTTCCCTGCTGAACAACAGAGCTGGAAGTTGGTATGCAGGTGTCTGGCTGTCTGGAATCTCTTAAAAATGAAAATAAGAATAAAAACAGGTCTCTGTTGTCGTTTTGGGATGGGCTTCCCAGAGAGCTGCAGGGGAGAAGTTTGAGTGCTGGCCTCTCACCAAGTGAGGGTGAATTCCATGTGCACACCAACACAAACTACTGTCATCACTGATAAAAGCAAAAACTGATCCTCAATGGTTAATGGAAAGGGGAGGCGCACATTCTGTTTTGGAGGTCAGAAACGCTCAGACATTACAACATGGCATTACAGCAGCTGTGTTCTGACAGATCCTGAACGTGGGGCTTTCCCCAAAAAGCAGACATCCTCTTCAAGTCACACAGCACGCACAGCAATAATCAGGTATGAAACAAACCACTGGGCAGCAGGTATGCCGAGGTTTTTGCTGATTCAGAGCTCCAAGCAAACAAGACAAATTGCTTCTTAGCCTCCTTGAAACAGGTATCTTCCTTATGTTTTGTTTCAGCTGCAAAAACCATTTCTTAGAACAGAAAAAGCCCATATTAAGACATTTTCTGCAGTCAGGTTCATGGGTTATTTTCTACCCATGATAAAAATTCAGCTCTTTGCCTCTGCCTGAGAGTAGGTAAGAGACCAAAGCAATCCAGCCCTCATTTGCCAGAATTTAATTGAAAATGGGAAAAAGGGAAAAAAGTTAACAGCATTTCTTAAATCCCAAGAACTTGACAGTGACATATATTCCTAAGTCACATACCTCTGAGAGGAGGTCATGCTGCCCAGAGTAAATAACAGCTTGCAATTTGCAGTGAGGATACCCAGCAGCAGCGCTATGAAATACATGTGATAACGTGATTTACGGGACCAGGAAATAATTTTCAGACATATGTGCTGCATTAACAATCCAGGTTAAGCGTGTGCTGAAACTTTTCCCTTGAAGGTACAGTAGGTGGAAGATTAAATGCAACAAAAGGAAATGTCAAGGGGGGAGGGAGGAGTCTCCTGCTGAGATGTTGTGATAAATTATTAAAACTTCTTTTTAATGTTGATGCTACTCTTTAACCTCAGATCACAATACTGACAGCAGAGAAAAACTGGAAGTGCTATTAAAGCTGTGATAAACACTCCATGCTGTGGCAACACTTGTAAGGGGGAAAAAAAAGGTAAAAAAATTCCTGAGGGTGCCTCCAATCAGCAACATCAAGAAACAACCAGGGAGAAAATATCAAACAATCTACAATCCACAGTCCCTCAGTCCAAATATTTATGAGATACCATTTATGCTCACTGAGCTATATTAGATTATGAGACCTCAATAACCCGTGTTTTCCATAAACAAATGTCATGCAAGGAAGCAAAACAAAGTGAACTTTATGAAAAGGCACATTTAGTGAACTGCTCACAGCACACACAGGGTAAATCTTCTCAGCAGTTTTTAACAGAAGAGGAAAATGGATTGCTGCCTTCAAAAATCATAAGTGTTTTCTCAACATAACATTTTTTTTTCAATAAAGTTAATGCAATTTATCTTTATTAACACATCAACACTGACATAGCCAGTCAGCCAATTAGTGCTGCTGGCAGTGCATTTCACAATATCCATGTACTCTAAAAAAATGTCTGTCTAGTCATTTTTACTACATATACTAACAATTCTGCACTCAAAATAGGCTTCTTGTTTTCTTTCTCTCTTCTTCTCCAACACTGTAGCCCCCTTTGACAGGGGTAACATCACTTCCAATAAAGCCACAAGAGTCCTAGAGGCTCCATAATAAAAAGAACAATCTGAATTCTCACAATCCAAAAAACCACTAAATTTATAAATGGCATGCATTTATTTGTATCAAGGCCCTAAACATTATGCTGCTAATGGTAGAATGCAAAGCAAAATTCCTGCAAGGAATACATACCTTACACAGTCAGCCAAGCAAACTAACAAGAAAACAAATTAAACTCCCTGCTCTCTTTTTAGCATCCTACTGCAAGCCCACACAGCAACCTGAAATCTGAGTCACTCAAAATAGCAGAGGTATTCTCCTTAGATTACCTTTAATACAGCTTTTTAGTACCTTACACAAACATCCATTACAAAACTTTTCCTTTCCACTTACCCCCCTTCCAGTGTTTGCCTTTGGTCCTGCTAAGCTTGCTCAGGGTTGGTCCAGAGAAGAGCAACATCAAAATGAAAAGAAGTTCAAGCATAGTGATTTTCCCCCGTTTCAATGATAACAACATTTCCACAAGTTATTTTTAAAAAATACTAAAAAAAAGAAAAAAAATGAAAAATTTCACATCTTCTCCCCCACTTTGTGTTTACTTAGGGAAGAGTGATTAATCATTGAAAAATTAGAGCAAGGAGTAGCTTTGCTCCTCTCAGACGCCGAAGTAATATTTCAATGATGTAGCCCTGAGGAAAGCCACATTTCTCACTGATCCGATTTCTCCCACACAACATGCAGCCAGCACCGCTGCTACTACAGCAGCTATAAAATAATTTCTGCTCCTCACTTTGGTTTCTGTGGGAATATATTCCTCAGCTTGCAGCGTGAGCTTGATTGAAAATGATAAATACAGTAATGCTTGTGTCCAGCAGAAAAGAGAGAAGATGTCAGGATTGTGAAAAAAGATGAGAAGCAGTTGTACTGACAGCTTTAAGCCTGACTGTCTGATCCTAATAGCTGTGCAACCAACCAAATTGCTCTTTTAAGAGTAATAAGGCTTCAGTGAAAGCTGGTGTCACTGCCACTTGGGTAGGTAGTGCAGGGCTTGAAAATCACCAAGGAACCTGCTGGAGATAACGACTGCCACGGTCCCAGCTCCGAACGCAGAGGGCTGAGCAGAATACAGTATGCACAGGGAGCATTTAATCTCTATTGTGTGCAGGAGATTTCCTGCTCTGCACTGTGCCACTGCTCAGGACTTTTCACTGCATTTTCTTAAGGATTTACTTCACATTTTAAAACAAAAATACAAGCTTCAACACACTAATTACTTGCAGCATTTCTGAATTATTGCATGGGAAGTATGCCGCCTGCTTTTTTTTTTTTTTTCCTTTTTAAGTAGCAAACAGGAAGAACAGATCTTACCAGTAGCAGCAATCTTTTCACTGCACAGAGCAGCTATGCATTTTATATTTTCAAACTGCCTATGCTTAGAATCTCCATAATCCAAAGGGCAGGAGTACAAGGTGGAGAGGGAAGGAAAGAGAAAGGGGACATTCAGTAGTGCACATATTCTCAAAAATAATAGATTGCAGTCAATTTTTCCTTTAATAGGTGTTACTGCCACAGAAATAATAGAGCTACTACCTACATCTCCAAATGTTTGTATTTAAGATACAAACTGACTCTGCTGATACTGGATCAGCAAAAACAAGACTTTCCATGTAAAATTTTGGATATTCATGAAGGATACTCTGAGAAAGATTCCTGACATCCAGACTGCTCAGTCTTGAGATGCCCAGTGTATGCCTAGGTGTGCCCAAAAGCTTGAATCCATTTACAGTCTGGCATTTTGTTGTTTCCATATAAGCATGCAGTAGTCAAATCAATGAGCCAAAAACCTTGTGCTGTAGATTTATATAGATAAAAAAAAAATCAATGTCTTTAGAACGACAAAGCAATGTTGGCCACAAATTCCCTGAAGTTATCACATTTTCAGCCACAGACATGATGCCCTTTTCAGTGCAACATTAAAAAGATGGTATTAATAAATCTAAAGCCTTGCTTTTTCATCTGAATAAAGAATGCTATTTTGACTGGTAGAGACAATCATGAACATCTGATATATGTTCAGAGATTTATTTTAAACAAACAGCCTGTCATATCACAAACAAGAAAACATTGGGATTTTACCATGACTATATCAATGATGAAAGATCTCTTATTTTTAAGTTCGACAATATATTTGTGGGCTTGTTAGAGGATGTAACATTTGCATGTAGAATGAAAACAAACACAGGCTGATGTACAGTTCTTTATCCCTCTGTGCATTAATTTTTAAAAGTTATAAGACAGCCTACCAGATGCTGAGTCTGATACATCAAGGATGATGTTTATGTCTCTTAGTTGCCAAAAAATTAGGTCAGTATCTGTCACATAGAGTCACTAAGCTGTGGCTTCTGTTAAATTTCTCCATCAAGCCATTCTTAATCACCCATGTCATTGCTAATAATTAAAACAAGATTTCTTCTATTTCTCTCCCAAATGGTACTGAAATGAGGCAGGGCAGACACTTATGTTTGTTTTGATTGCTAGCACCATGTGATGTGTTAAAGAACCAAAAAATCTTAGGAGTTCCCAGAGCTTTCATGATTTTTGCCTCCGGACAATAAAAAATCCTTAAACTAAACAACCCCCAGCCCCGCCCTCCTCAGGTACCATAAAGCAAATTCACTAACTTAAAAATTTTGGATCAGAAAGAAAACACCTTCAATGTCTAAAATATGTGACAATATCAGTCACACATCAGAACTTCTGACAGATCATTGTCTTGGCCCTCTCTGCAGTCACTTTTACCTCCCACATCCTCTCTTCAGTCTTTTTCTTGCTTTCAAATCTCATAATCCCCTGAAAGTTTATCACACTATCCTGCTTCTACCCTTACCCATGAGCAAGTCAGCTGCTATAGGGAGAACTGTTCCCAATGGTGACAGGCATCCTTAAAAATATCCCTTTGTTCCCTATACTACAAAAGAATTTAGCCCAGAATTCAACCTTGTATTCTCAGCATTAATGAAACCAGCGGCTTTTGGAAGGTATGATGAGTTTCTGTCAGCTTTCTGCCAGCTCTGACATGAGCCTCCAGCAGCTCAGCAGAATCAGGTAGTGCCTGAGTAGCAGCTCAGGTGATTCAGCAGGAGAAAGGCAGGACCACCCAGGAGCAAAAGGAAAACCATCAAGGCTGCTGATCATGGATGTGCTCGGTTCAGTCCAATGCCTGAAGTGCCCAGACTTCCACCGTGATGGAAAAAAAAAAGTAAGTTTTTGAATCCACTTAGGGTCAAATTAGGAGTGAGCAGGCAGACCTTCAAGGAAACATAGAAAAAGTGTTGTCCCCTCCTATGAAATTTAGTGGGGCTTTTTGATGGCCTCATCTCCAGGTTCATAAGAATCTCAATTTTCCAGAATGAAAATGGCTCCAGAGGAAAGATATGGTTTTAAGACCAATTATACAAACTTTGTAGGATGAAACATCCTACATCCTATTTGTCAGAAAGACAAATAAAAGAAACCCAACTTTTAGTTTTTTTCAAGTATCATAATTTTTAAGTCAACATCCTGTTTTAGAGATGTAAAAGGACTGATTTGTAATTGGTTTTCATGCTTTGAATGTGCAGTTATGGAAACAGAAAAAATTAATCAGTCTAAAGTCCACCTTTATGTCTGTTTCTATTACAGCAAAAACCTCTGTGAGCTACAAGAGGCAAAACAATCCCATGTCAGGCAAATGTCCCTGATGATTGTCTAGTTCCTTTTTTGATTCATTTATGCTTTTCTCCACACCTATAGGTCCTAGAAGTGAGTTCAACATGTTTAATTTCTTCCTGTTATTTCTTTGAAAAGTATATTTGATAAATTTATTGAGATAATTTATCCTCACTTAAAATCCTTTCCTTATATTACTGTTTTCCAAATACCCTTCATACAACTCACTCTAGTAAAAAAAAAGGTAATTTCTCAGACCAAAGATTCCCACACTCACAAGTGTCCTTGCTGCCTTCACCTTTAAGCATATCCAGTTCTAATTTAGTGTTTATGAGATGAAGTGAAGAGAAAAGCCTGCAGCATTCAAGATGAATTAGCAGTTGTATATTCTCCTCGTCATTCTGCTCATGAACCCAAAGGGCAGCAGCTCCGATTAAGCTGAAGTTATGCTTTTAAATACTTACAACATTAATGAATACAGAGGGGCTTTGTAATTAACAGAACTGTAGGGTGTTTACTCAGAGGCAGTATACACCAGCAACCTAAATAAACCACTAGTAAGACACTCAGGAGAAAATATGTCCAAGTTAGTTTAATCTGTAGTTGGTATAAGCAGCTATCTGGTCACCCTTCCTTTCCCTATTTTACTTCTTTTTACTGATCTGTATCAGGCAAAAAAGGCTGCTTGTGTAAGCACTTGGTTAAAACCCTCAGGCTTGAATAAATAGCAACAACAATTTCACAGAATCTTGAATATCAGAGCCCTGAGCAACATGGTATTGTAAGGGTTATAATTTGGAGAGCTCTGCTACTTTCAGACTGTAGGAGGCAGAGGCTTCAGCTGCTTGCTCACTGACATGTTCTTGGGCCCTTCTATTTGCCATCCAGATTCCATTTCACTACAGGGAAGGTTATGGACTTCCTCAGGATCCTTCAGTAACTGCAAGAAGTAACTCTTCAATCCAACCCAGCATTTAGGCATTTTTCATTGTATATCCTGGCACTTTATAATTATAGAATTATCTTAACACTTGGAGAAGCTCAGAAAGATTAGCAGCCTTCAGTCTTCCAACTTCAGAACACTGGACTACAAAAATAAAAAAAATCAGAGCTTTCAGAAATAGACATAAATGACTGTGTAGACAGTCATGACTAAGATGAGAAGGAATGGAGACAGAAGCTGAAATGTCCATCCCGTCTCCCTAATAAGTTACCAATATTTTATTTTTTTCCTACCTATCTCCTCCTCCATCATCCCAAAGATCCCAAACAGCCAGCATCAAGGCAGCATGAAAATGCCCACGACTACATGAACTTTGCAAATAGGATATAATCAACACCAAACACTACAAGATGGAAATACCACATTCTTCACTGAAAGCATAGAGAATATTTTTCTGTTGCCTCTCTCCTCATATAAAGTGGTCCAAGGTGCTGTGGGCCATAATTAATTCAGTTCTTTTTAGGCATGAAAATTGTTTTGATTTTAAATACTTTCAGCTTAGGGTATTCTAAATATCTGTGGAAACCTCCTGGGGATTTCTGTTAGCCACGGACACCAATGGAAGCAACATTTTAGGATACTTGTAATATAATACCATGCCAAATAAACACAGAGCCTTCTTAAATCAAACACATATTTGAAAATCCTTCCAATTCACGTGATTTCCAGGGATTAAGACACCAGCGCTTGCCCAGAGCACAGTCTGCGCTTCCATTGCAGGTATTGTGAAAAACCATTACCATTCTCTCCTCATGAATATAACCAGTAAGATGTTCTGACTATCACTGAATGCCAGTCCCATAATACTAGGCTCATTTTGGTTTTTGCTGGTAATCAAGACCCACAAAAAGGTATTTCTCCTCTTTGTAACTGACTAGTAGCTTTGTTTCTGGCATAGGACAACATGAAAGCTCAAGGTATAGCAATACACTGTAATAACTGCTTTAGTGCAGTAAAAGAAACACATCAATAAAATAAGGAAAATAAGTCAAAGATTCACATTTCCATTCTGAGGGTTATTTCTTGTTTATGCTTACAGGTCTAAGGCCTTTCTGATACCCTGCAAATTATATTATGCAGAATGAGGAAGTGCATGAAATCTATTTCATAATATTCTGCACTCATCAATCAGGATTTATAGGTGGTTTACATTTAAGTATAGTAGCAGTTATAATAATTCACTTTGAATTTACTACTTATTTCAGTCTCAATCATGTAGAGTTTCAGTTCAAAAGTATAAATAGAGCCCTTGTAGGGAACCAAAAGCTGCCTAAATACTTGGTAAACAATGGGAAAAAGCCAAATTTTAGCTCTATCAATATTTTAAATAAAATTATTAATTGGAAAATCTTATTCTCTATATCCAACACAAAGATTCTAAATTCTTTCAACAGTAACAAGATGGTATACTGTTACTTTGAAATGTAATTCCTAAACATGACCTATGAAAAAATGCTGCCTACATTTAAAAAAATTTACATACAATTTAAGTGCAATATACTAATATATATAATTATATTTAACAATATGTAATAAATGTTATTTATTTTAAAAAACCACAAATTGTTAAAAAATGTACACATGCTGTTTCCCAAGGAGCTGCTTTGATAAAAAAATACCATATGAAGTCATATATCACAACAGGAGGTAACACCACTAATGAGACTCTTTACTGTGTTTTGTGCTATGGACTGAAAATATATTTCTGGTTTTGACAAAGGGGAAGTGGGAAAAGTGAACAATTCTGGTCTAATTTACCTCTTTTCTAGCACTGAAAAACCCTACTATATGTTACCTCATTGTATTCTAGTTTGCTCTATTTCCTTCCAAGAAATAGAGCATTTATCCAAAATCCAGCTATGAAATTATTGGCACATGATACAGCCACAATGAAGAGAGAGAAAAGCTGAAAAGCTGGAAGTACCAGTTTATAAATACAGGAATCATAACCCACCTTCCATGACACAAAGTCTCTGATTTGTCAATAAACAAATTCAGGTTATCATTCACAGGAAAATATATGTCCAGCTCACATTTCATTTATAGAACAGGTCTTTATATCTGAGAGCTTCAAATATGTTGTGTGTTTTCCAGTTTATTGACTTCTTTGGGAGCACTGTAGACATATTCTCTTTAAATTTCACTATGCACAGCTCTGAAGCCACAAAATACTGATCTGATGCTCTTCTCCTGCTTCCAATGAATTTTTGAAGTGCTTTGGCACTGCAATACCCAGTTGACCCACTAAGAAGAATCGACTAACAGCAGTCAATCAAATGTCTCTGGTTGTAATCAACAGGAATCAAACATGGAGAAGACAAGCTGAGTAATAGAATATTGGTATCTCCATGTAATAAAGACGTGGGAAGAAGACAAGTTCTGTTGGAAAATGGAATCATATAGGAACTGAAATTTCAGATCAGAAAGAAAAGAGGACCAAGATGCAACAGAGATCATTCAGGAAATACTGGCAGTGACAAAAGATACATCTGCTTTCTCTGAACATGTATTGATCCAGTTGGTTTTACGCTCAGGATGCCTCCAGTGCTGCTGAAGGTGTCACTTTTCAGGTGACTTGAAACAATGAAACTCTGACTAATTGCAGTTATTAAAGATATTAGCTTGCTTTTCCTTCTATGGTGTATTGAAGTGTCCCTGAGGACACATTCAAGACAAAAGGTGTAGCAGTGACTTCACAGCTCTACCTATGACTTCTGTAGTGCTCAAGTGAAGAAACTCATTAGTCAGCTGGGATTCCATGTAGAAAATCAAAAATACCAATCCATTACCAGACAAGGGTGCAACGTGTCAGTGTGAAAGCCATGCCAATATGCCACACTGCTCATAAAACCTGCAGTTTTAACACTGGAGTTATTTTTCTGTGGAGCATCAGACTTGCAATCTATTTGTGGAAGAAAGGAAGGAGGTTTGGCAGTTTTGGCTGGGTTGCTTGCCCGCCACATTCAAGTGAAGAATAAATGTGTACATGGCAAAAGATAACAACTGTGACACACCTGCTTCCATAGTAGAATCCTAGAATATCCTGATTTGGAAGGGACCCACAAGGACCATCCAAGTCCAGCTCCTTGTCCTGCACAGGACAATCCCAAGAATCACAGTGCAAATATCTGGCACTTTTGAGAGGTTTGAAAAAAGAGAGCATTTTTTTCTAGTCCTTATTAAAATATAGCTATTATTTGCTAAATTCTCTAGATATAAAGGGAAATGAGAATTTCTCTAAGGATCTGTGTTTTTTGAGAGACAGCAAGTATTATATAATCAGCATTTGTCTGAAATACTGAGATAAACACTATACAGATGCCTGCTAAGCAGGTATCTGCTGTTGCATTTAAAATAATTGCACAATTGCAATTTATGTATTCAAACTATTTCTGTTTACAACAGTGCAAAACCAATTGCTGATTAAGGCTATGTTCAAGTTCTACATTCTTTTTTTTCTTTTCCCATTTTTATTGCAGGGGCAGAGCTTGATGAATATATCCTTATTTATTCTGTAAAATAAGACCAAACCCCCTATTTTACAGTGTTCTGATGTTAAAAGATATTTGCACTTCAGAAATTATAGGCTATATCTGCCCAGCTGTGCTACAGCAGGAGACAAATCCAAACTGCCTGACAGTCCAGGGTACCTAACTATGTTGGGTCCAGCCTTGGTTTTTTTTGGGAAACAGCCTATCAGGCAAGGAGCTTGTGCACCAGGCAGCAGGGCAAGGTCAAATGCTCACAGATGAAATATAGACACACAGCTACTGCAAGACACCCCGCCTACCACAACCTGCAGACAATCTGAGTTCAGTCATTCATTCACTGATTTTATTTTTTTACTTCTATTAGCACTACAGAGCTCTCACTAGAGAAACAAACTGGACTGCTTTGGAATGTAGCTCAAACATCAGGTACTGCTGGATAATTACATTTCAATGGCAGGGCTGACCCCACTGGCCTATAACCAAGGCCAGAAGGTGCACACGCTCTGGAGTTGGGTGTAAATGAGGGCATCATCTGGCATGCAGAAGTCTTTATTAACAGTGGTGATTCACATGGCAGAAAACCTTAGCAAAGCTATAATCCTAGCCTCAGTCTGTTCAGTCTGATGTTAGCAAATACAACTTATTATTCATGAATTGAGAAAAATTTATATGTAAGTCCTCTTCTGAGATAAGCTTATCCCCAGCCCCACCCTGCCAAACCATTGTCAGGGTATCTCACGTTGGTCTGAGGCCACACTCCAAGCATGGTTTTCTAATAAAAGCATAATCTCTTCCTATGATGGCTTTTGTCATTATAGTTAACTGCCTTCCACTCTCATTCAGCACATAAGAATGAATTTCCCTTCAAACAATTAGCATTACTAAACAACTACATACACACTTTGACTTGAAAGTGGCTTTCAGAAAAGTTGTACACAACCAGTGCCTGGTTAAAAAAAAAACAAAAAACAATCAAACAAAGAGGCAAAGAACCCTTGTTGCTATTAGAGGGTCGAATATGTGGAGCAAAATTAGAGTTGGGTTATTCCTCTCTACCTGGATGTCCTGTGCTGCAGGCTCAGTAGAGGTGGCATTATAAGCATGACTGAATAAAACAATTTATAATAAGGGTTTTGCCTACAGCATCGTAGGGATGTGTTTTAGCAGCACAGTGGGAAGAAATGGGATCTTTCATTGGTTTCACTTCAGTGACCAGAGGCCAGATGACAGCAGATAATCAGCAAGGGCTGTAATTTATCATGGCACTGTGAGGCAGAGCAGCTTCCAAAGACAAGCCAGCACAGCAGCAGACCACCACCCAAGGAGGCAGAACAAGTTCTCCTCCGAGGCCCAGGTGTTCAAACAAGTGTGCACGCATTTGCACACACAGACAACAGTGTGTATTAAATCCCTGCTCTCCACACCTTGCTCAGGGTCGAGTGAAACAACTGGGAATTTGCATACATATACATATTTCATTAAGACACCTAAATTGTGTGAATAAGGCAGAGCACTTCAGTAGCTTTTCCTGGTACACCGATTTTAATAAGGTCATTGCCTATATGTTTAACAGCTAATAATTCTGCTCTTTAGCTCAGCATAGAAAATTCTGCCCAGTGCAGAGCCAGCTCCTCTGGCTTCAAACAGCTCACTACAAATACACTTAACAGGAGAAAACTACCTTCAGGCGAGGGTTGCAGATCTTAACAGGAACAGCATACACAGCTACAAGCATCATTCTTGTACCTGTGTGCTTTCACTGCAAGCCTACTCCTGAGCGCCAGAGGCTTCTCCAAAGCACAGTGCCAAGGCTAAAGCCAAAGCCTGTGCATGCCAGCAGCCCTGACAGCCACCAGAATCAGCCCAGGCAAACACAGGGTGCTGACACAAGCAGACCCTTTGCTGCACACGTGTCGAGGTGAGCTGGAGCGATTTTATGTTGTGAGCTAAATCCTGACATCTGTATGAGCTCTCCTTTGTGCAGGGGGATGCAAAGGATCCTCTAACTCAGCACTGGATACTGCAATATTGTGCCAAAGCACCTCTCCCTTTTAAACTGTATCATGAACAGTAGTAAAAAGTCACAAACGCTGAGCTGTGATCCTTCCAGAGTTTGTGATCAGTCAAAATCATCAGGTCCTACCTGCATGAGCATTTAATGGGCACAGTCATACAGGCAATGGATCTGATCTCAGATTTAGGCTGAGGCAAGCCCTGCTCTTCCTCTGAGAGGCTGGGCAATTTTCACCTATTTATTCTGTTTCATCAACCTCTCCTTCCCCCTTTTACTAAGAGCTCCAAATCACTGTCCTGGCTGACAGCCTTGAAACCACATGAAATCTGTGAAAGCAAGTGGCATACACTCACTAACTTCCATGGAATTTAGATCAATCTTACAACCTTCAGCTTAAAACTCACAGTGTCATTTTCACTGCTAATTGTACAATTCAAAGCCCATCCTTCTGAGCTCATACTGAAAAGAAGAGGTTTTCCTTGTCCAAGTAGAGTTAGCCTTATCAGATACAGCCCCCATAAAACTTCCCTTTATCCCTGAAATCAATCGTCGCATGCCTACTCCCAGCTTTGCCCACATCTACCTTTAGCAATTTAAGTCTCATTCCCTCTGAGAAACAGGCAATAAATCACATCCACTGTACTGAGTGAAAAATAAATCATAAACTTTGAAGAAACAAACAGAAGTTTGTAGAAGTCTTTGAAGACATATTGCTTGTGATTAGCAAAGCAAGGGGAAATCAGGTGTTGGGAAGGAGCTGGGGACTTTGGATGCCTCAAAGGTCTCCTTAAATATGTCCCTCTAAGGTTCTTAAATGCACGTACAGATGCATCCTGAGGAAGCAAAATCTGTCCTATCCTCAGCTTTTAAACATAGCCTCAGCTTTTATTTTTTCTGACATTTCTGCTTCTTCTCTACAAATGAAAATTAAAAATATTTCTTACTCCTTAATATACACACACACCATGTAAATATTTCTCAAGTGATTTTAGCTGCCTGTGAGTTCTTTGACTTTTAAAGCTCCAAGGAAACTCCAATATGTGTAATTAATCCCCAAAAGGATTATATCTGTAGAGCAGGAACTTCTTTCAAGCTTAAGTATTACTGTGCCATGCATCCTCTGCATCAAAACCCCAAAGATGAGACTCCATTTTTTTGCTTCTTTGGAACACAAGACCATGAGAAACGCATGTCTAAATACACACAGAAGTATTAATTTTCCATTGTTCTGACATTTTAAAAAACAACATTCACAAATAAAAAGGGTAGTGAGACTGTTGGCTTTTCATGCCATTGCTGTGTTGCTACAGTACATTTTTAAAGTTTGAGAAGGGACATCATATCCTTAAGCTTCATGAAGTGCACAGACTGTTGCCATAGATTTCTTCTAATTATGTTATCTTCTCATCTATCCCTCCCACAGCTTAAGATATTTCAACATAAAAATAAGTAATTCTGAAATTAATCTATTTCTACAAAATATAAAAAACATATTTCAAAGGATTCTATATTTCACCAAAATTGGTAATTCAAGAAGATAGTTTGAAGTCAAGAATTAAACAGCAAAACATTCTCCAAAAAACAGCTTCTTTCTAATCCTCACCTCTGTTTCAAAAAATATATAAACATTAGAAGAAAGCATATTGCCTGTGTCTAAAAACTATTTTTACAATAAGTAGTTTTGAGTTTAAGCATAGGCTTCCAAAAAAAATTTTGCAACTGTTATTCTGATGTAGCCACCCTTTTAGATTGCATTTGTAAGGCTAAAGATAGAAGTGACAATTATTCTGAGATTATTAAAAAATTAAAAATCCAGTAGAGTACTAGGTTTAAAAATTCTATTTGCATTTTATCTATCAGTGAATTTGCCCTAATTGTCCACTATTGTGATAACGTCTGAGTTGAATACTGTATGTCTATATGTATGTTAGCACCCAGCAATTAGCTCAGCAATAATTATATACTATTTCTGACCTCTTTGTGCAGCTGGCAGAGGGTGGGGTTTTTTAAATACATCTTCTGCAACTTTAAGTAATTTTAAAAAGCACAAAAATAGAGTTTAAGAATGATAGGAAACAATTACTAGATTTGCCATAATTCTTTATATACTTGGAGAATTTGCATTTACATTGTGATTACACACAGTAAGTCTGAATTCTAACAGATATTCCTCAATAGCCTCTGTTCCTTTTATAGCTCATCGACTAATTCTTTGATTTCATAATTGATCCTATGCTATCCACATTTATTTTTATCTTTTTAAGCAACAATTTATTAAATGAATTTATATAAACTAGACAGAGTACTTAATTTTTTTTAATCTTACAGTGTGTTTCTTCACTAAAATATCTTTCTTCACCATAATGACATCAAATGACAGACGCCCAGCACCATGTACCTCAAAAAGTTGGCGCAGGACTAAGAAAATAAAGGCAACATTTCTCAGTATTGCATTGGTTCAGTTGCCTACTAATTCCTCTGATATTTTATCCATTTCTCACATGAGAGATGCTACATGATTAGAAATATTTGTAAATTAAGAGATGCAATCTACCCCAAAGGTATACATAAAGATTCGTCAAAGTTAAATGTCAAAAAGAATTAAAGATAAGAACCTTATTCTAGCAAAATTGTAAAATCCTCTATTTTTGCATTTTTCTCTATGCAAACCATGTGTGGTTCATTAACATTATGTTAGCAGGGTTGTAGGTCAGTTTAGAAATCCAATTGCAAATCAAGAGAAAATGGCATCTGACTTGGCCTTCAAACCCTAATAATCTAGAGCAAATCAGATTGGTAAATTACAAGCCAAAACTTAGTTTATGATTAATAAAGTTCAAAAGATGAACTGCAACAGAGAAATTGACTTCATCTGGTCCATGGACTGCTCATGAGTAGTTCACAACTCCACAGAGTTTCTCGATGCAGTGCTTTGAGCATCCTCTTAAATCCTCTCATTGATGGATCCTCACTGAATCTGAAGTCCAGAATTTAATTCAGGTGTTGCTCTCACACCCAGAACACCAACATGTTCCCTTGTCCAGTTGTCAGAGCCACGGCTTAGCAGTTCCTCACAAACCCATGGGTAGGACCAGTGAAGTACCTCCTTTAGCTGTCAGACCACTATAGATGGTCTCACACTGTAGAGGAGATTTCAATCTCTGTTCCAGTGTTCCTCATGAAGCATAAAACCCCCTTAAAACTCCTGTTTTCTGTGAGGAAAAGCATTTCTCTGTTCAAATATGAGGCAACAGTTAGGCAATACTAGGTAAATCCCTAGGCTTCTTCTTTCTGAAGTAAGCACAAGTAAAATAAGCAGAAACCTTGGATCAATATCCCTGTCAGGCAGAATTCATAGTTACAATATGGCATTCTGCTAATTTGTCAGCATTAGCAATAATTCTTTACAAGAGATTATTATTGTATATCAGAGTATGGACAGCACTGTAAAATGAATTTTCAAAATAATGATGCCAGTTTCCATGGGGGGAGAAAACCCCCACCAAACACAACAAACCCACACAAATCATATTGTAGAGCAAACCACACCCCAGTCTGAGACAATAATGAACAAATTCTTATGCTGTACCTATATGACTTCCAGATACAAAGTCTGCTTAACCTCTATGTAAATAAAATAACACTATCATGTGGCCGCTTCAGAAAACAGAGAATTATGTAAGCTTAATAAAAATGCAAACTGTAAGCAGATGTTTCCTGCAAGCTTGCATAAGGTAATGGTAGAAATACTTTAATAAGCACAAAAACCTTGTCAGATTTTGGCTTGTAACTCCTATCACTGTCAGAGCAGATGCCATTTTCCTCCATATGTGAATCTATCTACATATTTATATAGCTTTTATCATCGAAGTACCTGCACCACTTTTAGTCCCTTAAGGTTTCATTCTCACAACATGTGCAAGGAAGTTTACAAACAAGCAGCTGAGATGCAAACTGAGCTAAAGACTTGGGCAGTTTGTAGCTGAACCCATGATGCAGAGGAGGTCTTTTGGAAACCAATCCCCGTCATTAGCTGCAAAGCACTTTACCCAAAGCCATACACGGCTTTCATTTAAGGACACAGATTAACAAGTGCATGATAAACGCAAATCAGACTGCCAGGTCTATAATGAACAGTTTAGGAGTTAGTTTATATTCATTGTTGGAGGTGACCTGTTTTAGGATACGTGCTTTAGTTCAGCCCAGACCCTGAGATAAAATGATGTTATTACCTTATCCTATACAGCAGAGTGCCCTAATTTCAGGAATACTTACAGCAGACTACAGTGTTCAAACAATAGAATAACCATTTTAAATGGCTTTGTAAGTCTTTGGTATCTTCACACTACAGTACATACTATCAGCATTTTTAAGTATGCAAATTGCTGCAGCAATCCTAAAGGCTATAAGGGCCCATGTGCTGATTATTCCAATGAGTAGATTTTAAGGCAAGAAGGGACTTTTAGAATCATCCCTCACAGCACTCGTGGTTAATCGTGAGTAGATGCTCTTGTTTGAAATGCCAGACATATGAGAAAGAATGTAACTGGTGCAGGTTCAACCGTTTCCAAAATACTGATTTTAGTGGTAATTAAGAGATTTTTCCATTTTAGGGTTTGCTTTAGTATAAATTAAAAAAAAAATTAAGATATTAATACAGAAGGAGACAGATTTACCATTAAAAAAAATAGGAAAAAAAATCTTTCCTGCAAGGCACCAGCACAGGCTGTCCAGAGAAACTGTGGATGGCCCACCCCTGGAAGTGTGCAAGGCCAGGTGGGATGGGGACTCTGTAGAAAGCCATTATTGTTGGTACTACACTTATATTTCATCCACAGTCTTAACTTTGGCAACCAGATGCTCATGTGTACAATCCCATTTTATGGTCTTAAATTGGATATGATGGCACTTTACAAAGAAGCAAATTATGAGCATGGCAGAGCATCCCATCATGAGTCACCTGTGACATAGATTACTATGCACCTGTGGGTTTCCCTATGTCTTCTCCCCCTAATAAATCTGTGTTTTCCATCACTTTTTCCAAAATAGACAGGTAGAAGAAAACATGACTGCTAATGCTCCCCTAGAAAACCAAAGAGGGAACTCACAATGCAGTGCTTGGACTCTTTCATCTCTCTTTTAAATAATAGTCCACAACTAAAATACCACAAGATGTATTTTGGAACAGACATATATATGATATATCAGGTAAACTATTGTGATGTGCCAACTGTTCTAACCAATCAAGAGTTAGGTTTTTTTTTAATTTAAAGGAAATTTAAAACATTATTATATTCTCATTAGAACAAATACTACACTGTGCATTTATTATAGAATCATGTATATATATATATAAAAAGGCATTTATATAGAGAGCATTTTGGATGGTATATCAGAATTTTTGTGATATTAAAAATTTCCATGTATCAAAGATTAAATTTACCTTTTTATAAATAGTAGCAAAATTGCACACACCATGTAATCCTATGTATCTTTGCCTAGACTTTTTACCTTTATTTTGTTTCCTTTTCTGAGTGGAAACTAATCGAATTTTTGTAGAATAAAAGCATTTTAAATACTCTAAAATGTAATATAATGCACTTAGGCATAGTGGCACGCTGGATATTTGACTTCACTATGGGTCTGAAAATAAATACTCCTCAAAAGCCCACAAGAACACCAGGCCTTGATGCTAAACTTGCATGTCAAAAGGGAAGAGAAGAAAGTGGGTTTGTGACCTCCAGGGTTCAGGGGTGTGCTGTGACACTCCTAAGGTAACAGCTGTCCCTCTCCATCCCTTCCCTGCCTTCCAGCACTGAGGGCCATGAGCCGTGCCAGGTTCGGCTCTGCTCCCTCTTGACCCCACCAGGGCTGTGCTCAGGGGCAGCAGCAGCAGAGAGCAACCAACTGTGACAGCACAGGGGCCACCAGAGGAGGTGGCTGCTGATCTAGCCACTTGCTCGTGGCAAGAATCCCAGAAAAAAAAAACAAGCAGGGAATTTAAGCAAGTCAAAGCAAGGAGAAAGTTTTCACCAAGTGAGACCTGGAAATCCTTAATTTCTCTGGAGTTAATATCTAGCTGATATCACCACGCCATCTGTCCCAGGAGGTCCTCATTCACAATCAAATCTGAAAATACCACTAGCAATAAATGCAGCTGATAATTAACACACCCAAGACCTAATGGCAGTGCATTTATTAAGCACTGTTAACCAGTATTAAACTAAAAATATGTAATAAAAGAAAGCTAAAATATGCCACAAGTGTCCCAGATATCTTGCTTCTGCAGTTATCGAAAATTTGCTGAGGTACAGCATAATTTATTTTAAATGCGGATTAATTTATTTTTTTAATATATTTTCTTTTCTACTCCCATGCATGGTAATACTTTATGGTGCACATTATCAAGGAGAAACTGAAACCCTTAGACTGTTTGCAATGTATCTTAAATGACAGCAGGAACTATCATTATTATTTATACTTATAACAGTAATCACAGTTTAGTAACCCAGACTGGTGCTGTATTGCACAAAGACTGAATAAAACCAGAAATAGCAGGACTCCACCCCAAACCCCTGGCAGATTTCAACATTTGCGTGAGAGATTTAATTAGGACCCTGGCAGCCCAAACCTCCTTTTGCAATCAATGCTGAGAGGAGGACCCTGCTGGGGCACTACTCAGATCTCCAGCAGCCTGAACTTCTCAGTGTCTTTGTGATCAGGGGGCTGCAGGTCCTGTGCTGTTTTTTAGCTAAACAGTATACTTCTCATCTTCTCTGTGCCCATATCAATTCCTTCTGTCCCCAAACTCCCACTAGGCTTACAGCGATGATTTTTGAGCGCAAAACTTCTTGTTCAGCATTGCCTTTCCTGTGCAAGATGAACACCAGTCTGTCTTGCCCATCCATAAAAGTCTGCAGCTATTTTCTTCCATTTATTCTTCCTCTACCCTGCTAATCACAGAATGCTCTAGGTTGGAAGGCACCTTAAAGATCATTTGCTGGAGCCCCCTGCCATGGGCAGGGACCCATTCCACTGGACCAGGTAGCCCCATCCAGCCTGGCCTTGAACACTCCCAGGGATGGGGCAGCCGCAGCTTCTCTGGGCAACCTGTACCAGTGCCTCACCACCCTCACAGGGAAGAATTTCTTCCTGACATCCAGCCTAAACCTTCTCTCAATCTGAAACCATTCCCACTAGGCCTGCCTCTCCAGGCACTTGTAAATAGTCTCCACCTTTTCTGTGGGCTCCCTTCTGGAACTAAAAGGCCACAATTAGGTCACCCCAAAGTCTTCTCTGTTCCAGGCTGAACAATCCCAATTCTCTCAGCCTTTCCTGACAGCAGAGCTGCTCCATCCCTCTGATCACCTTGGTGCCTCCTCTGGCCTGGCTCCAGCAGGTCCCTGTCCTTCCTGTGCCGAGGCCTCTGAAACTGGACACAGCACTCCAGGTGGGATCTCACCAGATGGGAGCAGAGCGGCAGAATCTGCTGACATTTTTACCCACGAAGGGCTGTAACTGCATTTCTCATTGTTACTATTTCTCCCAAACTGATTTCCCCCAGGCAGAGAGATGCACCCCTCCAGCAGCATCCCCTCCGTGTCCCCCTCCAGACCCCTGGAAAGGACAGACCACTGGGAAGCCCTACAGCAGCACAGGCATTGTTCAGAGGAATGAACACACAACGTGAGCATATGGCTCCTAATGCTAATTAATTACACTGTGGGTTGGGGGAGACACTAAAAGAATAATGCTAAATGAGATTGGAAAGAGACTTCCTGTGTGTTTAATTAGGGGAGTATCACTCTGATTTCAAAGAGCCTAACACAACTCCAGAGGACCCTTCCTGCCCTCACAAAGGTCAAATGCCATAATTTAATTTGCCACAGTAAAATAATTAATACAAACATCAATGGCAAACTTCTCAACAATGGGCTTGTCACAAATTCAGCTTTAGGAATAGTAGCAAAAACAATCAGTTCACACAGCTGAATCCTTCTTTTGCAAAAATATGACTTGTCTACACTGATTCTACACACACATTCACTAGTTTTGCTTCCAGGTGGGTTGGTTTGTCAACAGCTCTCCTTTTTTTTGTGAATAGTTTTATTCAGAATAAAAAGATGCAGTTATGCATGAATTATTCCAACTTGCTGACATATAACTTTAAAATTAAACAAGAGGTTTTTTACATTTCATTTAACAGATTAAAAAAAAATAATAATCATGTCCCTTGACTTATTTACGAACTTTTTCATATCCTTGATTATTCTTTGAACAGACTGCCTTTAATTCCCTACCAGAGAGATTATTTGGGGATAACCACACCCTCCTAGAGTGTCATTAAAATTATGTTGAAGCAAGACTTTGTTTCAGAGAAATAATGCTTGGATTCTTTGAAAAAGAAGAGCAGTTCCCTTTTAAACACTTACAGCTCTTGTAGTGAAAAGTTGTTCCCATTTATTAAATGGCCACTGTCAGCCAGAAAAATCACATTAAGTTCAAGAACAATCATAATTAGCATTTTCAATCAAAATGGTACAATAATAAGCACATTAACACAATAACATGTTGATGTATGAAGAAGGGAAGTTCTTGCTGCCTAAGGTAATGCTTTAGTCTGAAAAGAATAATTGCCAACTACTTCAAAGTGCTATAGTGAATTAGGCTTGTTTATGGCATAATTAGAGAGTAAAAATGAAGATATGCATGTGCCAGATTTCAAATTGGCTATTTTCTACCTGCAGTGCTCAGAATTTTCAAATGCCTTCTGCAATGCATTGTATCTTGCTATTTTCAGGCAGTATATCAAGTTGCATCACGTCACACTCTATTATATTAAACGATGGAACAATTCTATTGAGTTCAGCCCTAGGTATTCACAGTGCTAGAAATGTAAAGGAAATAAAAATATACTCAGCGGAAGAGTTAATGAAATGAAATTTTTTTAAAAATAGAAATCTTTCAGTTAAGCAGTTTCCAAAGTGCAGGTTACATAATCAATTTAGTTTTCTTGTTGTTCTTCTTGGCTCTCATTCTCCCATGCTTTGCCTAGCATAAGAATGATGCAGAGAGACCCAACAGAAGAAGAGACACTCCACAAAAAAAAAAGCCAACAAGAACTGGAGGATTAACTACAAGATAGTTTTTGAAAATCTAAGAGTCCACTACTAAGTACTGTTGTCAAGAGTCCTTTTTAAAAAATAAGGTTTCTTATAACACTCTTGTGTTATTATAGGGAGAATTATCGGTGAAATCTGTTCCCTAGTCTTAGAACATCTTTCAAAAGTTTCTTTTTATTTTCCTTTTATAGCAACTTTGAAGCAACTTTTTAGACAGAAGAGACCTATTTCTATCATCTACAAAATGTCCAAAGAGAGTTAATTATTTAAAGCTACTACTTTACATTGAGCACAAATGTGATATTTCCATTAGCTTTAATTGTGAGGAGACATTAAAGAACTGCATCTCTCTCCACTAGAAAAACACTTCAAAAACAACAAAAAAAAGAAGTCTGACAGATGGAAAAAATCTCTTAAAGTGCTTATTTAAAAGTAAATGTTAGGTCAATATAATTAAGAGATTCAGCAGCAAATGCATCCTTAGCAGTTTTTTAAAAATCAAATATCATCATTATTGGAAGAACATGCTGTTCATACATAAATAAGGAGCTAGAATCACTGCTTTTAATGCAACAGAAAACCATCTTTACCATGACCATATAACTAGTATATCCTAACATGTAATAATATACAGGTCTGGTTTGTTTTCAAGTTTTAGAATAGTTTTATTCTGGAGTCCTTGCACTCAGCGGACACTAAGATACACCTGGATACCCACCCCTAACCACACATATTATTTAGAACCAATCATTATTAAATGGGGGTGTGGAAACGTGTGTGTGAAGATATATAGACATATACACATTAAAAAAAAATGCAATACCTTTTTAGAGGGGCTGGGATACTCAGGACTGAAAGTGAAGGAAGTTAGCATGAAAAAAAGTACCTGATTACTGAAACACTGCCATAGTCAGCAGCAAGCAAAAAGGAAGCTGTAGTGAAGGTTCAGCAGTTCTCCAGAGCACACCCATAGCCACAGTAATTTTGAAATCTTTTGAAATGCTATTCCACGTTCCCATGCAATCTAGCAGCAGTTGTGAAAACATCTTTCAATCATTTATAATAGCTTTAAAATTATATAGCACCTTTCATCTAAATGGATCTGAAAACGGGCTTCTAGCTTTATTCACTAATTTTAGAATATATTGTGCTTAAAACAAAGAACTCCGTTAGCTAACTTATAAATAGGCTAATTATCATAATGTGACCTAACTACTGTAAGTTGCCTAGACAGCAAAATATACAACTTTAAAGCTGCAAATCATCTGATTATTTCCTTTATAAGAATCTGAGTTCATACACTTGCAGAAACGTTAAGAAAAAGGAACGACATACAGTGAATTTTCAAATAAGGACTCGTTATAGCCAATTCAAGGTTCTCTATTAAAAGGATATTTTTTTTTTTTTCAGATTCATCAGAATCGCATGTTGTAAGAAGACATGCTCAATCAGGCAGCAGCAGAAAACCAAGAGGGACCTAGATACTGCTTTCACAGCCCACCACACCACCTTCCTACCAATTTCAGGAAGTGGAAGCTCCATTGACATTTGCATTTTGGCTAGTCAGTGACTGTATGAGCCCCACCTTTGACCTGTCCTTGTGACATCCCCAGGAAGAGCTGGGGCTTGGTTTGCCAAGGCACAGGAGAAGAGGCTTGTCCCAAGGCCCATGGTTGGACGGGGAGGCTCAGCTGCCTCACCTGGCAGTGAGATGTCCTTCCCCAGGCAGCTCAGCCCCCTTGCCAGCAGCTCTCCAGCAACTGAGCTTTGCTGTCTTTTAAATTACTACTGAAGGCAACCTTCCAAAAGGATTATTAATTTCAGGAACCTAGTCTTCTGTGCTCCTTACATCGTTTTGACAATCATTACTCTTCACTTTTACTGTATCTTTACCACAGCCAGTCTCACTCCTCCTGTTATGTTTGTCTTCTCAGCAGGAAGCAAAACTGAAGCAGAAACTGCTGTTTTTATCACCAGTGCTCACCAAGCCTGTCACATGTGAGATTTCCATCCCTAATAAACTACGTGTCTAAACAAAACCTCTTCAACAACTCTTTTTCCTTCTGTGACAGCATCCTTCAGATCAGAGAAATGAGCAGACAAAACATGCAGCAACTAGACCTGTCTGAGTAGGTCCTCACACCGGCATGGATTATGTGCTTCTCCTTTTCACAACTCATACATTGTTTTCAAATACAAAATGTAAAATGAAGTCAATAACAGGAGAATATTCATTCAGTTAGAAATAGTGAGACCCAAGATAGGTATGCAGCTGAGCACAAAAACTATTATATTAACTGCTAGCAGAGAGTGTACAAGCTTAAATGAGTCTATTACTATAAATGCAGAATGAGCAAATTAATTTGCATCTGAGCCAAATTAAAATACAGCCTTGATTTTCTGCAAGATAAAATATTTGGTTTAATAAAAAATGTTTTGAACAGTTGTGTTACTAAATAAAATTTGCTATCAAAGTAGAAAGAGCGCCTTGACCAAAGTAAGACCTGTTAAAGATTTAAAAGAAAAAAAAACATTAAAAGATATTCAAGGTATGTGAAGGGATGAAAAGTAATAAGGTCTGAATGACTTAGTGATGGCTGTCATAAAAATCTGGCAGGGTATTCTATTTACAATATGTAATAAAACTGTCACACACAGAATTTATAAAAGCATTTGCCCTAGAAAGCTAAATCTTTTTGCCAAGGGCAAGTTAATAACCTCTACAGTTCATTTGAATATATGGGCAAAGAGATGTTTTGACTAATAGAGCATCACAAGGTGAGCACTAGGCAATCTAATAGATATTGTGAGAGTAGGATGATCGAAAATGATAACAACCTGTTAGAATAATGCTGAAAAATCTTGTGAACTTCACAGCAATTGTACTTTGTGCTACCAAACGTGTGCTGGGCACGTGTGTGCAAATGTGTGAGTTTTACTGATTGGGGATTACACACGCAGCAATTCCATGTTAGCTGACATTAAAATAATTCCTCCTCAAATACTCAGAGAAGATGCTGACTTGTGAAGTAACAAATTGAATGCAGAGCTACTGCTCTTAAGATTATGCAGGGCTTAGTGGTTTGAGAGATTTAAGTCACTAACAGATCAGCTAAAATCCGGGATTTTTTCCCTCATAAAAATCCACACTTGTAAATTAACACATTTTTAAATTGAAGCTGCAATAATACAACTTAATTTAACTTGGAATGGTGTCCCACATTGTAAATTATGAATCATCCAGGAAAGTCCTTGGCCAGAGTATAAAGCTGCATGCAAGTTCATGAGCAGCAAACAACTCAGTCCCACCTTTTTTAGGTGTAAATTCATATTCAGCAAGATAATAATCACTGTATTAGAAAAAATACATTTGCTTCTGCCCAAGAACTAGGAACATTTTTCTGTCCTGAGCACCATCTTGCCAAAGATAACTATTTCTACCTGAGCTAGCTAATTTCAACTTTATTTGGGATAGCTCTAAAGCATGCTGCCATCACTGCCATGACTGCAACTTACACAGACTCTGTGACAAGTTATATTAGCTCCCCAATATATTTGCAGTAGAGCTCTGATGAAAAAAAACAACCAGGATAGATTCCATTAGACCTACATGACTTAAACCCTGCTGCCAGGCAGCTCTGTGCAAGACATTTGGTGCTCTTGCACTGGGGAAAGTGTCCAAATAAATGAGATGAGCTTCAGATTAGGTTTTAGCCATCTTCCCAATAGATATGTTGAGGCAGCAGCTATAAAGTCCCTCTGCCTCTGGCTGGTGGCCTATCCCCATGACAAAAAGGGAATTTTCTTGTCCTGCTAATGAAATGTTGTGCCTCTGTATCTGGCTGTGCAGATTTTGCTGACTATGATTCCGTCCTGCAGCAATGTTATTTTACCTTAAAATTTAAAACCTTTACATCAGAAACCAATTTGAAAGTTCAGCTATCATATAGCTTTTATAAATGTTTCTAACACACCATAGAAAAAGTCGCAAAGCCAGAATGAGATGATTCTCCTCTCCTGTAGTTCAAATTACTCGAATTATACCTTTCTTCACTGTTATGTGAGTGACTGATATCCAGGTGTCTGATGAGCATTTGCTGTAGAAATTATACTAATAATCTCCCTACTTCTTTCACTCCAATCCATAGGGGAAACAATTATGGTTGATATTTTATGCTTTTACTGTCCTAATGGAATTCCACTGCATGTAGTACTCTCAGAGAAGGCTGTGTCAAATTTACTTAAACTTTACTCAGGAAAAGTGGCAATCCATGTGGCCATTCAAATTTACTCTACATCCAGCTTCAGCACCTCACCTACATGAATCTGTAGTTGTTTTTTTCTGGGAATGTAATATTTCAGGACAGTTAATGGCAACAGAGGAAGAGATAATGCCTCAGAATGATAAGGCAGTCCTAAAGAACCCATGATTTGGCAAAAAAAGATTAAGCGCCACACTTATTTGTGAAGTGATGCTGAGTGATGATTCTGTTACTATCAGGTTGTAACATATGTTCAGGTCAGCAGCATACACATTACATCCTCAATTTCAAAATTAATTTTTTGGGGAAAAAGATCAGTGCTCAATTTCTGAAAGCCAAGACTTCAGCTGTTTGAGTGAGAGAAGCTGGCCCAGGTTGCAGGAGGTTAGAAGCAACGTCTGCTGTGACATGCCTGCTGCCACTTCTCAGCTGCCTGCTAATGCCCTGTGCCACACAAATTTAGGAGGGAGCACAGTTGATGCTAGCAGCACTCTGTGATCCCTGCCCTTGCCACGTCCTTGGAATTCCATACAGCCCTCCTAAAAAGCTGTGTCACTTTGCTACCCCTCGCTCCCAGCCATGGCAGAGTCCCCAGTCCCCAGCAGGGTCCCAGCCCTGCCCTGGCAGGTGACAGGGCTGACCACACATCCCTGCTCTACACGTTCTTCTCATTACAGCCACTGGTGCAGCAGCACCACCCACGAGCTGTGTGCCATCACCCTTTGGCAGCTTGCTCCTAATCAATCACCCCTCTCCAGCCAGCTTTCAACCTGCTGCTCTTGGCCTACTGCCTTGTTATCTCTCTGCTGCTTTCCTCCACCACGCAGAAGAGCTGTGGTCTCAGAAAATTACCCTTATTTTTCTCTACTCAGGGACTACAGACCTCTCAACATGCTGCCAGCCACATGCTCTCTCCTCACTGGTGAGGTGCTCTTTCCCTCACACACATTAAAGCTATGAGTCTGGAGAAGATTTTGTGCCTGCAGGGAAACAACCCACCCCCCCC
>VYXD01016019.1:1936704-2012848 GCA_013397195.1 Hylia prasina
AAAAAAAAAAACAACCCATCCTGGGAGCCAATACAGCAATAACAATAATAGCAACAATAATGCACTGAATGAATCCATGTAAGAAGTGACCTGAAGTGCTCTAGAATGGATAAAGAATATCAATCTTTGATTTATTTTGTATTTAAAGTAGCAACAATGGAGCTGTGCAATATGGTCATACCCCTTATGATCCAAACAGGACTGAGCTAAATATAATTTCACAATAAATGTGAATGAATGAATGTTTAAGATTTATTATCATATCACAAAAATTCCCCAAAGTGATCCAGAAATATGCCTACAATTTAATGGATATTGGGGGACTGTCTGAATTCATAGACAAGTTGCCACAGTACCCTGACATTCCAAGAAGCAGTAAAAATGCCTCACATTTTTCTCCTGTGTAAATGCAATTGTGGAGACATATTGCCAAGGACTAGAGGAAGCTGCTGCTGCATTGGTGTCACCCTGTTCTTGTCTTAAAGGCTCAAATTGCAGTAAACTAATAAACTGTCTCAGTACCTAAACAAAACCACAAGAAAGACCACAAGAACAATTGTTAGACCAAACCTAAAGTTGCAATGATGTGACATCAGGACCCCAAAGTCATCAGAACCAATGACCATGCTGGGTGCACCACAAGTTATGCATCAAGAGATGGAAACTGATTGGAAAGATAGCAGGAGACTGCAATGCTACGTTCAATTGCAGGAGTTTTTAGCACTGAGTTGTTCATTTTTGCTGTTACTACTGAAAGTTTACAGCAGCTGTAACGGAGAGAGGACACCCATCCAAACACACTCTTTGATGGGCAGTAAATCAAAGAAAAGACAAGACTTACATTCATGACAATCTTTCAAACAATGTTTTTAATTAAACAAAACTGGTAAAAGAGAGAAGGAAAGCCACAACTGCCCTACAAGGCTTTGTTTCCTGCTTTCACTGGGGTCACAGGTCCATAAAAACTCAAAAGATGCTCTCTGTACTAAGCAAGAGAACAGGTAAGTTCAGGCTCCACGTACTGTCCCTTGCTTTGCAACCAGATGGGGAGATTAGTGAGAAAAATATACCAGTTCCATTAAAAAAAAAAAATCTGTAATAACATTTCATTTGGTGGGAAAAAAAGCAGAAATTGAAGCCATTCATCTTGAAGGAAAAGAGATGAAACAGAAGAATGAACACTCCTTGTCTAGATTTTAAACTGGTAATACATTTGGTTTGTTGGTTTTGGTTCAAGAAAAGTAATTCCAGAGTGAGATTTGGTTCACCTTCTAGTTTGCTTCCAAACTTTGCTTACTTTTGCAATTTATTACAGATACAACTGAAAATATACACGTGGGCATTTTTGTCCTAATTATTGATACACAAATGCACAGCCTATATTTTAATATAGCAAAGACAACCTAAATGATATAAAAATTACCTTTTTAATTAAAGTTGCAGATTATGAACCATTAAAAGAGAAATAGTAGCTTTCTATTGCTCTGAAGTTCTCTAAGTATGACAAACTAGACCCAGTGAAGATGCTTGAAGTGGATCAGAGAGGAGACCCACTCCTAGAAAGGAGAAAGAAAAGGATGCTCAGGGGGTCCCAACAGGAGGTTGTAGTGGGGGGGGGTCAGGTCAGTCTCTGTTCCCAGGCAACAAAACAGGAGGAAATTCTATGACTGTAAGGTTCCTGTGGTGACAAGGGTGACTCCGTGTGTTCAGGGAGGTGATTTCATATACAGGAGTCAGGTAAAAAAAGAACCACTCCACCATCTGGGGTAAAGAATGGGGAGGAGGAAGCAGGGATAATGTAACTGAACCCAGACCTACAGGAACTTGAACATCTAGTGGTAGTTCCTAGTAGGAAACTCTGCATCCAAAACACTTCCAAATAATTTAAATGAGCCTGCAAGTTTTTATTAATATTAGAAAGCTCCTCTGCTTTTCCCATCTTAGGAGTTACTTCAGGGTCAGAATCAAAACAAACTGTTGTTTATTTCTAGAGCACAGGTAACAAAAAAACTTCAGCATATCCCATAAATCCCAAACCTAAAACTTTAACTTCAATGCTTTTTACCTTTTCATATTTTACTTCTACTCCTGCTACTAGAGTTACTGAGTCAGAATTTCCTTTTGCTGTTTTTTCTAGCATAAATGCAAAAAGAAGAAAAAAAGAAAAAAAGAAAAAAAGAAAAAAAGAAAAAAGTAGTAAGTACCTGGAAATAATAATAATAATAATAAATAGCATTGGCTATTCTAGCAGATATGTTTGCCCAGCATTTCAAGAAGTGAAACACAGGCAAATATTTTGTTTCATGTAAAATTCAAAGCCTTCCTTTAGGCAGGGCTGGGTACATGGATGAGTGATTCCCTCTCTTGTTTATGCTTCTCTGCCTCAGATACTTTCCTAAGTCCAGTTTCCACTCCCTTAAAGTCACCCACAAAAAATTCCTGCTGGTTTTCATTGGAGACAAATGGTACAATAAGATTACTCTTTCCACTTGAATTTGGGACCAAGGAAATGAAATTCCAAAGCATGACCTTGAACCCACATATTTTACATATTGGAGAAACACCTGGATCCAAACCAACTGGGAAGCTGGTTTGTATTTTTTTTTTAAGTAACTTGATATGTGTTTCTAAAATGAAGTTTAACTCATCCTATGAGAGCAAAATATAATGAAAGTCTCACAAATTATTTAATTCTGGACATATATATTAGCTCCAGCTACACAGAAAAAAACCCAAAAACCAGAAACCCTGCCAGGCTGTGAGACAAGAGTCTTATGGCACAATATGTTCTTGTTCATTCGTTTTCAAAAACTACATTAAACTTTTATATTCTCATTACGTTGTGATTTGTCTTATTTTCTAAGATTACAAGGAGTGACACAATTGGATTTTGCCACATCTCTTGTCCACTGTTTCAAAAGTATTCAGCATCATTACAAATTAAATGACACCATAACATGGTCAGTATTTCATTTGCTGCTTCACAGCTGTTAGAAGGCATTTCTCTGCTCTCAAACATGAGAGGTGCAGCCAAATCTCATAGTGACTCTTAGCTGCAGGTTATTCCAACATACGTGGGTTATTAGTAATATATATTTAAATTATCTGCCTTCCTATCACTTGGATCCAATGCAATCTTTCACTGAAAGAAAACAGTTGGTAAGTATTTTCAAGGATTTTTTTTTTAAGCTGGAGTTTAATACTTTTTAAAAACAAAACAAAACAAACAAACAAAAAATTTTTGACAGGTTCATACCAATCTTCCATCCATAAATATCAGCTTATCGCTGCAAGGGAAACACAAAATGAAAGTATTTGAAAAACAGTGGTCATGGTCTGGGCCTACCTTTGCCCTTGTGAGCTGAATCACAGTCAGGCAGTTCTAGTCAGGAGTAACAGGTGTGACCCTGCACTTTCAGAGCTGCACAGACACCTGCCCCTCATCTCTGAATTGAAAAATAGGTCAGATCTCCCCAAAATGTAAAATTTCCCAAAGCATATGAACATTTCATAAATGTCCATGACATAGAAGTATTAATAAGCCTGGAGAAATAAAGGTAAAAGGTTCTTTAGTATGCTATTAGCATAAACAGATTATTAAATTACAACTTTTGAATGCATCATCTTCTGGATCCATTGCCCCTACCCATTCTAAGGTAAAATAGGGATTCTAGAATATCTTTACAAGAATTCATATGCATAGGCATCCACCCATCCATGGAATATTCCTTGTGGTTATCACTGTAATAATGTGACATACTGCACTAAATCAGTACTTTTGTGCTCCATCTTGCAGACTTTACTGATATGGTGTGACAATTCCAGCACCTCTTGAATAGCCTTCTAATCTTTATTCACTTTGAATCACACATGAAAATTTAATTATGTGCGATTCTTCCATCAAAGTTGTCCTAATCTATACAGCCAATAATGTAATATTGTAAAAGGAAAAACCATTAAATTTTACAAGACCGGTATTTGGGCAACCATTTTTTTTTCCTGTGAGATATTTAATCATTATCTTAAACTCATATAGCTGTCTGACACTGAACAGAAAACAGCCCCATCTTGTAGAATCACGGTGTTAACAAAAATGCAGAGGTTAAAATTGGAGCTCATTGTGTAAACATCCAGCCTTATGAGGATTTGCTGCCACAGAAAACAGATTAGTAGGAAATTTAGAATCGGGTCTGTTTGCAAATCTGCGTTTTATGATAGCCCTTCCTCTATAATAAGCATCCTGAAGCATTTCTCTCAAATGCAGAAACTGTAGAAAGCAATGGCTACAGAACCCTCCATTTTTGTTTCAAACCTAACTTTCACTTCTTAAAAGTGATATTTAACCAACACAGCCACTTTTAGGAAAATATAGCAATAAGTTGGATTATGGAATTTTAATAAAGACTTTCATATCCTGATGAAAGCCAACATGAAGTGCTACACGACCATGATCTAAAGCAGATACCAAAAAAATTACATTACCAAAGATAACTGTGCATGTGCACATTCTCTCATGCTTATGTGTTCTTTCACACGAGCCTTTACAGGAATTAAAACACTGATACCAGGGACAGGGTTAGTACTGCCACATTGTCACACTCTGCTTTCCTGCAGCTAAGGACAGAGCACCTTTTCTCATTATGTCAGAAAGTGCAGAAACTTTATATTTCCAGGAAATAAACAAGGAATTTTAAGTCTCTGCATCAAGTAGATTTGCATCAGTTTGCTAAAACATATTGTGAATCATAAAAAAAACCCAAACACCTCTAAAATTTCTAGGTTTTTACCACACAATAGGAATTTTGGTACAAAAAGAACATTGATTATGATCTGCTCTACTTTTTATTAATATGCAAAGTATGTGAGATTCACTTGCCCCTCTCTCTGAAAAGAGAAGGATACTAGGTAAAGAATTCCTCCTAGAGTAACCCTACACCCCATTTTTAGAAGTCTTTTGTATGGAATACAAAGTATTCTACACAAAATACCACTAAGAAAAACAGAGCAATTATGTGTCAAAACAAAATCTGAGGCAAATTCCAGCAGGGAAACACAATCAAGTTACTCATTTGTGTAGTTCAAAAACCTGACCGTTCCGTAGCGCTAATGCTCTGATTTTTCTTCCTGATAGTTAAAGAACCTAAGCATCCCAAATCAGTGATGAGAACATGAGAACATGACTTTCATTAGCTTTTACACTTAAAAAAAGTTTTACACTAACATATCAAGTGCAAGATAAATCATTTTTCTAAAACCAGTTATTAGTTTCTCAAACCGGAGATGATGACTCAAACCAAAATGCTTTAAGCAGCCCTAGTTAGTCACCAGGCCCTTTCTATATTTTATACTATCAAGAATGGCTTCAAACATGTCATTCCAGAATATCAGTGATAGATTAGAGTGTCAGAGCCATCTCAAACACCAGATTTTATGCATTTCCTATATCCTTCAATAGTGAATTAACTTTTTGCTTAATGACTAAAAGTTTAATTAATTTACTGAAAACAGGCGCAACTAACCATTCCTTTAATTAAGAAAAACCATTAAAATCCACAATTACCTTTGAAACTGTTCAAAGTTTAAATGCTACGTTATTTTATAAATGCTTATCTTTAATCAAGTTTAAGAAAAATGACAAAGTATTAAGTTAAAAATGACAGAAGTTATTTCAGGATTTCTTTTATGCAATGAACGTAGTATTTTAGCTCTCCTTTTATATTTCCCAAGAGACATGAGGACTCAATGCATCCAAGATTAATACCATTAATTAAAAGCAGGCACTATTTACTAGCCACAAGTTTGGGTGGTTTTGTTTGTTTTTCTTTTTCCCAAAGGTTCTTTGTCATATGCAGGAATGGGTCAGTGAAAGATTACAACTCACTTGTATGTATATAAAAAATAAAAATTAAGCATGTTCAGTTGGACAAAGCTGATTTCACTTTTTATGAACACATTAAAACTGCTCATGACTGCAGGAGTACATTTCACATCCTTCAGTTTTCATTAGTAACTCAGATTTCATGTGCTGGTTTTTTTCTGGGAATTTGCCTCTTCCCTTTCCCAGATACTTGAATTTTCTTTTAACAGGAAAAAGGTACTAGAAGAAAAAAAGCAAGTAGTCTAGTTATGTAGGCATATTAAAGACCTGAGTTTAGCACTACATCCCCTGCCCTGAGGTCACTGTTTGCCAATTTGCTGACATGTCAGGGTAGGATGCAGCACTAGTTCTACTGAAGTTGTACTGTAAATACAAGCAGGTGAAGGTGTAACAGAAGCCAAAGACTTTAAACCACAAGCCTTTTCTATGAGTACAAACACAATAACTTTGTTCCACTAAATACTGTGAAAAAAATCCTATCTTCCAGTTACACCTGAGCTGCCCAGGTACTGCCCTGTAAATGAGAAACAGAACTGTTTCCCCTGAAACTTGAAAATAGCTGAGAAATCCCTAAAACTGGGGAAGGTCCAGCAGTCCATCAATCTGGTGGCTCCAGCAGCAGTAGCTGACAGCACCCTTTAGCACAGTGAGACATTCAATACTTCAGGAACATGAGTGAACAAACTGAGTCATCTCAGGTCACTCTTGAATCCTGGTCTGACGTGAAGAGCTTGGGGGTGGTGCAAAAAATATCCTCGTTTGATAGTCCTGGTAACACTATTTTAAATGCTAAAGACTTTTTCTGCCCAACTTTCAAGTATTCAGAGAGACATTGCCAAAAGAAATATGTCAGAAGTGTATCAAGAACGCTAGTGGTTAAAAGCATCGTGAGGGAGTAATTTATTTTTGAGAAATAAGAAAAAATCTAAGTGCCTATCACTTACAGAATGTGAGATGCTTCATCTGTTAAAATATAATGTGAAAAAACAAACAAAAAACCTTTTTTTTGAAAATACCCTTCATTAATATTCCCTGAACTGTACATATAAGCCCACTGAACTGCTGTCAAAAATTGTCAGAAATTACCTGGAAAACGAAGCAAAATTGAGATTACAAAGTTAGTCATGGCTACTTAATTATATTTAGTGTCAGTACAGTCAAGGGCTATCTACAAAACATGAAAGTTCCCACGTTTCCAGATGAGTCAGCATTAACATGGCAGAGGAAAATCACTGCAGATGAATGCCCCAGTTTAGTCAGGCATCAGGGAAATATATTCAGCATGGAGGAACCTGAGTTTGGGCATTTATTCAATCAGCCTTTGATGAAAGAAAGCAATTTCTGGTGTTGGGATTTGTAAGCAAAGCTCAGGGGACAAGAGAGGAGCTGCCTCTGTGGCAGCCTGCACGAGTCAGTACACAGCCACAGCTTGGATGCAGGGAACCTTGGTTTTCTCTGCATCTCCAGAGGATGCATGTACAGAAAAAATATAGAAAAGGTGATCAACTACAATGTGAAAAACAGCAAATATCCCTGTGAATCTTAAACCTGGAAAATAGATCATGAGATGTAGAGTTGACAGCAGACACCCTATGTCACAAATGGCAAGGAGGAGGACAGCAACTGTTGAGTTCGTCCTTCAATATAAGAATCATTATATGAAAAAAAAAAATTAAATGTTGAAAGCCACAGGTGGAGTTCTTCACACACTGAAGAGCTCAACAGAACCCTGACTAGCTAACCAGTATTGCATTTCACACAATTTAAAAAAGTATCTGAAGGTGTTCTTGGAAGAAGAATACAGGTCTTTAACTTCCTGAGCTGTAGGTTGATACAGATAGTGAGAAAATTCTGGAAAAATCTTTTTTTACCTGATGTTATAGTACAACACTAGAAGCACGACAGTATGGCAGATGAGTCTGAGGCCTGATCTAATATTCTCTGTATCCTCATAATAATCCTAAAAATACTCAAAAATGAAACCCACTTAATAATAGCTATAGATTAATTTATTCATAAGATTTATTGTTGAATAAATATTCAGCAATCTGAAATTGTGAAATGCCTCAACATGCAAGCAGGCATTGAAAACCTCCTAAGCTTCAGATTAGCCAAATTCTTTGACACAGTGAGGCTGCAATAAGCAGATTTCTTTTCCTGTGGCAATCCTTATAAATCTAATGCAATCTCAAGTGCTAGCTCAGAGATCAACAGAAGTATTTTTTTATTTTTATATTTCAATAAAAGGCAAACTTCTAGAAAGCAACAGAAAAACACAACTGTGCAGATGTGTAAAATCAACAGTATAAACTCAGGAACTGAGTCTGCGTTTTCCCTCCTTGTAAAGCACAATGCAATGTTATAAATTTAAATCCATTTGGAGCTCTATTTCTTTACCAAAAGATCTGTATCTGCATGAGTTCCACAGGTTACCATGCTATTTTGTTGGATTAATGACAAAAACCCCATGCATGTATAATCAGGGTAATGTGGTAGCACATTTCAGTTTCTACAGGTCATTTATAATTTATGCAATTTGTTCCCTCTTTTTTAATGGCAACATTTTTCATCCAAAGTTGTGCTTCCCTCAGCTGCAAAATGGAGAGCCATTCATTTAATGTATGCAGATGGAAAACAGAAAAAAGGTCAGACAAATTACAGCCCTGTATTTGCAAGAAAAGTAGAATTCTACAACCTTCCTGGAGAAAACACTCAGAAATACACCTCAAAATATTGGTAAAAACTACAAAAAAAATTTTTTTGTGAAAATTTATCATTATCTTGAAATAAGTTGAAAAATATTGCCACTTTTTTTAATGAAATACTCCATTGTCTGTTCTGCTTATTTAACACTAATATTGGTCTCAAAAGAGAAAAACAACAATACAAAAGCTACATTCAAGGTGAAAAACAACACAAACACTAAAAGAAATTAAAGACTCAAATCTCAAAATTATGTTTATTGTACAATTATGAAACATATTTTGAGGAAATATTACATTTTAAAGACATTCTAACTAAAGAGTAATAAAAACTTGTAAAAGGCCAAATTAACTTATGAATGACTAAATATTTTCCTGCTTTAGTTTTAAAAACTAGTTCAATATTACTGAAATAAACTAAGTACTAAAATACTTGGTTTCATTTTTATATTTGAATCAACACAAAAGACTTTAACTGTTTTTATGTTCAATCTGGATATTATTAAATGGTATCAGTATAAGATTTGTTATTTTGAATCACTTTTAATGTCTTTATCAGTGCTGTCAACTGTTGAAGAAAATTACCTGGATACATATTTATTACATCAATGATGTGAAGGAAGGGACCCCCAAATCCCTAAAGCATTTTTAAAAGGCTTAGTTAAAAATTGTAAATGGAGCCCAGCCATTTCCATTTCACTTAAAAAACCCCCAAAAACTCTAGTCATAGATTTGTCCATAAATATACTCAAGAGATAGACTTTTTTCTCCCCCCTAAATAGAGCACAGCTTTCAAAGTTGCAAAGCCAATTGTAAGTCTTCCTGTTTGACTCCTTATTCAGTGGAACACACTGTAAGGATTACAGGGCAAATCTCTGTCCTCATTTAGAGCCAAGTTTCTCAGTCACCTTGCAAGAGAGCATTGTTACTAATATAGTTTTGTTATCTATTTGCAATGGATCAGCTTTCAGAAATCCAGTGGTTTGATTATGTTCAATGACCTTCTCAGAGAAAGGCATACACATGCCTTCAGCTGAAAGTTTCTCTTTTTAAAAATATATATCCCGTTCAATTCCAAGGAGATAGAGAAACAAAGGCAAAAAAAAAAAAAAAATCATCATGAAAGAACAGTCTATTAGAAAACTGAAGTTACTGCACTTTTTTTTAGAACAAAATGTATTCTTAAGTTTATAAAGTCTAAGAAAAGGGTATCTCTAGTGAAACCATACTTTAAAGAAAGTTAAGCAGTAAAATGAGCTAAAAATACAATAGAATTTACATATTTATTAGCATAGCACTATGGAGCACTTGTCAGCAAAACTGCTTCTGTCAAAAGCTTGGATACCATCCTTTTAAATTTCACTGGTTGCATTTAACTTTCAAAAATTGTGACTTTTTTGGATTACAGCAGTTAAGTGGTGATGTATCCAACAGTAAAGTAACTTCATTTAAAGTTCAAAGCTGCATTTCTGGGCTCACAAAATTCTGCTAAACTAGAAGTCAAAAAATATTTTCATAATGAGAAAATACCTTCTGCCAATTCCTCACCACACCTTTGAAACTATTCAGTTTCCTGAAAAAGTGCACCTCAGCTCAATTTCCTAAGTGATTCAGATGAACAGAAACAGAAGAAAAAATATCAACAGTATTCAAGAATTTCTAGGATAAATTAACTTAATATACACATTGACCCTGGAAGGCTATTCATAAAAACATCATCAAGGCCCTGAAACACTGTGGTTTGCTACCCACGAAATAATTTATGTATTTATATACATATAGAGCGAGAAGGAATCAAACTCTGTTTCTGCTTTCTTCAAAATAACAGCTTAAAATAAAATTGCCCATGTCTCAGGTAAGGGTAGTGGTACTCACCACTGTTATCTGTGGTGGTCAGCCATAAAATTATGGTGCAATGATAAGTTCCTGAGTAGTCCTCCTGTTGTATTATTTAATGAAAAAGCTTCACATTCAGTGAGTTTGACTATATGTGTTGTTTTCACATGTTTAATGCATTAATTTTCCAAAGATTATGTAAGCTAAAAATCTCTGGGAACTTAAACGTGCATCTCAGCAAGCACCTGTCCTTAATATTTTAAAGATGTTTCCACTGTCATGTACAGAATTTTGTTTTCTGTTGTTCTGTTAAAAATTTCATGACATTATGCTGTGTTCAGAGAAGGGCAAAAGCATCTCATTCAAATGGACTGAACCTTGGATATCTGTGGTCTCTTATTCGTAAATGGGGTGAGATTCTGGGAATTTTTTAAATTTCCTTGCTACTATGTAATTGTAGAACGTGGTACAAAACACAGGCCTTTTTCCTTTCAAAATAGTTATAATTGTGAAACAAAATGAGAGAGCAGGAGGCCTGTGCTGTAATGGCTGGATCTGAAGAGATCCTGGCTTTCCAGTTCTCCGAATTCAAAGGATCAGCAGAGTCATTAACATTGCTAGCAGGCTGCAAGCAGATAACGCATTCTGTGAAAAAGCTCATCTCTTACAGAGTATAATGTATGTATTCTGGACTTCAAGATAAAAAATGTGTAGCAGGCTGATGGAGGGAATGTCAGAACTCATTTGCTTCACCCTGAGCAGAACTGTTGAGCTATCAGAAGGAGTAATTCTGAAGTCAAGCCTCTAATGGGCCTTGTGCTACAGGGGCAGCTGGACTGGTGACACTGTGGCAGAGAAACCTGGAAATCTATAGCACTGAGCTCTCAGCTCCTCTCTCTTCAGAGGGGGAAAAGTAGATTGAAAGCAACTAAAACAAGAACAGGCAGATGTGTAAGTCAGGGGTGTCAAAGAGTGGAGCTGGGAACTCTTCCTCCTACATAAAGTCTCTGATTTCTTGAAATGACAAAATATCTTTAATTCAACAACTAACTGATAGCATGCAGAGAAACTATGAAAATTGATCTGATATGACTGACTGATTTTTGGATCTGCTGACTGAGATCCATGCCTGATTAAATATTCATGATGTTATTTGTAGCTTGCATTGAGAGTCTTAATAAAATCAATTCATTAGCTATATTAATAAGGCTACACAATCACTAACAGATTAAATTCTATTTGAGACAATATGGCAAAACATGTGACTCTTTATAGCAGCAGTTAAAGGACTGAGTACTTTTTAAGGATTCACATTTATTACATGTTAGTTCCTGAGATTTAGTTTTATATACAACAGTATGTTATTTTCAAAATAAATCATGACTAGACCTTCAAACTGGAAAATAACATCCATTTGTCCATGTACAATATTTTCTAAATGTTTGTCCATTTCTTTTGTGAAGCATGCTTTTTTACCGTATTTCATTAGGCCTCTCATCTATATTTTCCCTCACAAAATATGCTATATTTTTGTTCCATTTTTGAGAGGCTTAGCATGATTTTTGCCTTCCTACTGTTTGTGTCACTCAAGAGGATGAACATGGGCATTAAACACATTGTTTCAGCTCATTGTGGATCAAACTGTATGCCCTATGCATATTGGAAATTTAGGTCACCTCACTGCCAAGAGTCCCAAGGGGCCTTGGGAACAGCTGTAAAATACTGTAAAACACCATTTCCAGCAGGAGGAAAGAGTCTGGCAAACTGGCTGCCAGAAAGGCTGAGTTAGAAATTGCTGCACAAAGGTTGCCCTAGTTAGTGCCAACACTTTTCACTGCCTCCTGCAGAAGCAGAAACAAAAACTGGCCAATTTGGAAAGATAAAGATATTTCACTCTCTTGACGCATATCCTGAGAGACTTTTACCCAATCATCCAGTATATTTCCAATTATCCAATTATTTCAGTGCTCTTCAAAGGCAAACTCTTCAGCTTTCCTAGATTTTGTATGATTGCTATGCTAATGAACACAAACATATACCACAGGAAATATTATTAAGACAAAGTAGAAAAGTAGTCCAAAAGAATGATTCAAAGGACAGAGTTACTAAAGAAAGCAGATACAGTACTGAGACCTCAGATTTACCTGCAAGGAACTAACTTTCAAGAATTTCTGTTGTCACCAGCGGGGCAGTTTCAAAACAAAATCCCATACAATTTTCTCATGATTTTGAGAATTTGTGCCTAATTTCCAGTTAGCCCACCACAAGTAATACTTTTATGAAATAATTTTAATAAGTATTATTTTTATTTTCATTTACTGCATGCATGTTTATAAAACAGTATAAATGAGTTTCTTGTGTGAGTGCACACATATGGTAGAGAAGTGAAATTATTTGATTACTACAATTGGTGAGCCAGGTGGTCAACTCTTCTAATGCTAATTCATTGCTATGTCCATACCATTGCTACTCTGATTTTGTCCACGTCAAAAATTGACATTTTTTTAAAAAAAAATATTTATGACGTTCCTGACATTCATACTGTGAGCTAATTAAGGTGGAAATTTGAATGCAGATTGTTAAACCATAAAGTTAAGAAAAAAAAAAAAACAAAAAAACAAAAAAAACCCAGTTACTTTCTAATCGGTCTAGTGTAAAAGTTTCATTAAGCCAGGGCAGTGAATCAGAGTTCCTTCCACATCAGTTCTTGGGTTTTGCTTTACTTGCTTTTTTCATGAGGAAAGAAAAAGGAGAAAGAAGATGCTCAGCAGTTCATTAATATAATTAAATTCCTAACACATTTGAGTTTTAATAAGTAACCATAATTCTAATCTTAATTTACTACAGGTAACGTTTTCTTTTTGAATAAAGATGAAGAAAAATTAAAACAGAAGTATTTGCTTACTCTAAAAGTACAATCACTATTTTGAAAATATAGGTGCTTTAAAATATAACTGACTCTGTGTTACCTAAGAGTTTCAGGGTTGGGGTTTTGGGTGTTTTTTTGGGGTTTTTGGTCAATTGGGTGGGGATGGGGTAGAGTGAGGTGTGTACTTCTCTCAAGACTTATAAATTAGTTGGGACTTTGAATATTCATTGATTGTTGTAGATTTCTTTTTTGTTCAGCACTGATCTTCAGAAAACACATTATTTTTTTTATTATACTCCCCTAGGGAGCAATTTCTAAGAGTTAAAATCTCACTGAAAATGGTGCCTCATTATCCAGTGATTAAAGTTACGTGACATTCCAGAGTGACACAGCTGGTCACAAAAAGTTCTTAGTAACAGTGCTCTAACATGTATATTAAGTGTTCCAACATGAAAGATTTCAATGCAAAAGCTTAGTTTATATTGACATCTAAATAATGAAAAATATACATAACTTTTCATGATTTTTTGCATGTGTTGCCAGTTGGCTAAGGAGGAATTATGATGGATAAGCATCCGTTCTTGTATTGTCATTTTTTGTCACTTATCTTGCCAAGTATTATAAATGTAGACAGGAAATATTTGTTTTATCTTCAAAATATATGTATTTAGTAACACAGAGGACAAATCTAGCTGTTTTATTCTCTCAGGAAATTAGAGAGACTTGTGACTAACTTTGTTTTGTTTATTCAAACATGTCATTAGTGCTGCTGTTTTATTAACTAATCACATTAAAATCAAGGGACCACTTGCCTAAATAACACAACTAGTTGGGGTTTCTTTGGGTGATTTTAAACTCCTGAATTTATTAAATTTTTCCTACTTATACTAAGAGCTCATAGTTACTTACCAGTGGCATAGTTTTACTATCTTTCTTACCTTGTAGTTCTTTTGCTTTTTTTCCTTTACACAATCTCATGATTTCAAGTCAATACCTCTTAGAATCACTCTGCCATGGCATCCTGGCAAATGATTAGCAGGGAAAATTAATTTAGCAGGACACAAAAGATTTATGGACAGATTTCCTGGGCTTCAGGACTGGGTTAGGATGAGACAATGCCAATTAAGCTCCATTCTCTCACTAACTAATGTCCTGGGCCCCAGCCAAAACACAGGGTCTACAGCTTGTCATGTTCTTCTCAGAAAAGAGTTTTGCTATCAAAGGGACTTGATTTTACATATGCAAATGTGATATGGAGGAAAGTTGACTATTCAATTAACTGTATTTCTGATGGAGTGAACATTTTTTGATCTACCATTGGGGTCAGAACTTTTTAGCAGATCATGGAATTTGGCGTAACACACCTTTTCCAATTGCACTGCAGGCATTTCCAGGATCTGTACTTTCAGAAAAAGGCTCAAATCTTGCTTTAGCAGCTATGCCATCATAACATTTGCCTTTCTTCCATGCCATGAGTTACCAAAGGCAATTTTATTTTTATTGACAGATCTAAAGACAGAGTGCTTGGAAAAGAAGAGTAGCTGTCAACTGCCTAATTTGACTCATCACTCATTTTGCAGTATTTTCCACTAAAGAGAAAGAAACCATCGGGCATCCTGCATCTTGATAGACTTAAACAAAATTTGACACCAACTTTTTATGTTTAAAAAAAATACAAAGGTATAATTTCACCAGGACTCAAGCAAACTATTTAAAGGGAACACAAGCATCACTTACATTTGGAGATGATTTATCATGTTATGTATCTTGCACTGTTAGGCCTTTTCATATCTGTGTAGTTACTTCATGGCTTACATTTAAGCATAGAACAGCCCCAGTGGCTTTCAGGGCACTAGACACCATGTCTGACATTAAATACCGGTTCACTTCTTTGCAAAATTTTATATTAACCCATCCTATCTTCTACCAGCTTTTGAGACAAGGAGTCACTAACAAGCAATTTGTGACTTTCTGTATGGGCATAATGATATAGATGTTCTTGGAGGGCCCAGGATTTGCTGTTTCCTCTGCTAAGAAAAGTTGAAGGTTCCTTCCACTTCTTTCAACTGCTCATAATTCCAGTATTTATAAGGGATACCTTCCAACTGCTTTTCTAAAAGTGTGACTCACCTGTTAAGCACTGCATTTCAGAATTCAAACACAGAGCATTTCAATCATTTTTGAATTTGTCTAGCTTTCCTAAAGGTAGCATGACTGTTTAGATATATAAATTAACTTTATAACGATCAATCCTTAAATATTGTATAATAAGCACAGACAAAAAAATTCTATTTATTTTATTTTTTCAATTGATATGTCTTTCACCCGCATAAATATTCCAATACATGCTGAAAATGCTACAGCTCTGAGAAAAACACTTTTATAATTTTGCTATTATCCTTAGCCTTTGACTCATTCTATGAACCTTGGATATGATTTCCATTTCCTTCTATTTAACATAATTTAGAAAGCTATTAAAGCTTGAAATAACACAAAATAATATAATAAATATTTCTAATTATTTTATTGTGTAGTTACCACAAAATGTTTTATCAAGTTAATTAAATATAGTGAAGTTGAAAGGCAAACAATTATTTAGCTTCCTAAAGGTAGAGGAGATAAAATTTCTGAACTGGCTTGTTATACTAACTGAAAGCAGAATATAAGAAATAAAAATTATAGTCTTTTCTTCCCAAATTCTACTTTAAGAATGAATCATAAGTCCAGTAGGGGAAAAAAAATCTCATATTAATTGACCTATATTACATTTTTATATCTGGAGCCCCAACCCACTACTTCCCATAGCATGAAGGCAATTTATTTAAGGCAATTCATTATCTTTAAATCTGAACTAAATCCCTGTTTTATTTTATTATTATTAAAAGAAAAGAAAATTTGCAAAACATTAGTCACTCCTAAGACAACTTCACTGTAGAAACAATACATTTGATAACATATGTGGGATTATTCCAACAAGTTTTGTCCTAATACTACAAATGTTAAGAAAGAGTATGATTTTTTTTTTTTCACTGAAGCACTCAAGTAAATTAACAAAGTCATTTTTATGTTTACACTGCCTTGATTCAACATTCCTATATACAATTTTCTGTGTCAGCCACCTCACTGTTTCTGAGGATAAGTGGGCCCTTCCCCCACAACTTTTGATTGCTACTGCAAGGGATTTACCCCAAAAGGAAATATCTAATGTAAATGCACCTTCCTTTCTGTAGATTTAGGATGTAATCTACGTGGAACAGAATGAATATTAAACATAAAAAAAATAAAAATCATCAATATATTTTAAGACAGGCATACTATGAAGCTGTCAAACAAATTATGTTAATTACTGACCATCTCTAATTTTTAGAGCAGAGAATTCTTGTACATATTTCTTACACATGCACTGCTCAGTAACATCAAAGGATAATCACTGTGATGAACTGTAAAAAATATTTTAGACGAGAGTAAAACTGGATATAGTTAAATTTCACACCATATTTCTATTAGCATGAGTGAAGCACTGAGGTTGTTTAGAGCACTGAGCTGGCTTTAGGGTTTCTCTCAATTCCTTCTCTTCTAACAAATCTAACAAATCTTTTCCTTCTTCCTGCTTTCCTGTCACTGTGTTGCAGAACTGCAGCCTTGAGTCATCCAAAACACTTCAGTTCGCATGCACAGTGCCAAGGTCTGGATTTAGCCCCATTCCTTCAAATTTTTATCTAGTATTTGTTTCAGGACTCTCCCTAATAAATCCCCTAAACAGCTAAAAAGCAAATCAATACTTATTTCTGGCTCATTTGTTCTCCAATTATCAGCAAGTACTGAAGCAAAGCATGGATACTAATTAAGGAGGGGGAAAAAAAAGATAAAAAATGCAAATAAACACAAATTCCTGAAGAGAGAAAAAGCAAGCAGAGAGCAGCAAGGACATCAGCCAGAGGTCACACTGCTCATGCCAGACTGGAATGCAGCTGTTTGCTCAGCCAGCTCCATATCCCACTTGGGCTGCTCCTCCTCACCCCAGACACACTGAAGGGGAGCAGCAAGAGCAGTAAGTAGCAGAAATTAGAAATGCTTTCCTGGTTTAGGTAGTAACTGTAGCTGTATTCTGTATCCAGCATTATACATGGAATGGCAACCAGCATAAGCATGATGCTTGTTGGACAGGACAAGAAATAAATAAAATCTTATCTCTTGTATATTATAGGTTTTTTTATTCAAAAGATAATCATCCCCAAAACATCTGTTAGTAGCTTACTAACACCCACCCTGTTGTGCTCATTAGTGTGACATAAAAGTAGTGTATCAAAAACTTAGTGATCTGCATAAATATATGTTTGACTCTGTCACTAAAAAATAATAGAAACAAAAAAATCCCCACCCCCATCTCTCCCATCCTTCAGCACTCTGGCAGATTAAAAACATGCCTGAAATTCATCTGAAGCAGGGCACACCCCATCCTTGAGCACCAAATGTCAGTAGGAAAGCCCTGATCTATACCAGATGGAAATTTGACTCAGCATGTACAGCATTAGCCAGCTGCCTGTTGCTGGTCAGTTGAGACAAAAATTCATGGTTCATACCAACAAATGCTTTTCTTAGCATGACTCTGCAAGACCTTTAAAAAGGACTTGATTCTGCTATGGGAAATTCCCTTTGACCTATGAAAAAGTGCATTGGCCTCGTAGATGAAGTCTTCCTGTTCTTAATAGGAAACATCAGCTGCATCACTCAACAACTGAAAGGCTTTTTCTCCTGTGCACATAATCCTATTGTTCAGTTGACTAGAGGAGTAATAGATTTTCTGTTTCCTTCCCCTTGTATCTAACCATTGTTGTGGCTCACAAGAAAACAACTCATTTGGAAAACAAGTAGAGCATAATAATTCCCAAACCCTCTGTTTTCCTTCAGCTCTATACTTTCACTGCACAGCAATATCTACAATACTAAATTCAAATTTATCACACTTCTTAGAGCAAAAGAAAACAAGCAAACACATCCCCAGAAACTATATCTAGGGTGACGAAATCCATATGCAAACTATGGAATCTGTACAATTACACAGAGAATTTTCTAAGGACCCCTTTGGCTCTAATACATTTCAACATGGTCTCATCAACAGACTAAAGAAGCTTTTTAAGTGGGGAGGAGCTTTTTAGCTTTAATGTCATATAAACATGCCATATAATCTTTCTTTCCTACACACTCCTCTCAGAACTGAGCCAAATTCACAGAGTGACTGTCAGCACCTCCACTGTACATCTTGGTTTTGGTATAAAGGGGAAAGGAGACAGCTTCAGTTTCCTCCAACACACCCTGAATCACAGGTTCACTTTCTGTCTGTTCTGGAAATTAGGCATGCTCCAGCTGCAAAATGCTCTTGTTCAGAGTGCTCATTTTCCCTTTTTTCCACCTGAAGAAAATACACCTTGAGTGCACTCAGACTGTGCTCAGCTGAAGGCTGCAAGGCTCCAAGGTCAGGTACAAAGCAAATCTGCACCTTTCAGCAAACCCAACTGCTAATGTAGCCACACTCCTCATGAGCCAGTGAATGGATTAAAGTCTAATAATAATGTTAAAACCTAGAAAAAGTGTTAATAGTACATCAACCGTACAAATGTTCAACAGCTCTTTGAATAATAAGAACATTTCTTTACTCTTATGTTTAAACATAAGGTACAAAAGTTTTTGTGTGGGAGTAAGCACATTGTAAATAAGCACATTGTAAATAACTTTCTCCTGTTCAATGTTTACTAGTGCCTTAGCTACCCAGAGTTTGCTCTTCATGCAGAAGATGGGTAAATGTGTGCATATTCAGGCTACCACCAGCCAGAGTTGCTCCATTCAAAGCTGACACACATCTCAATAAGCTCAAGAGCATCCCAGCCTTACAGACTGGAAACTTAGATTAGAAAGAAGCAATTCTTAGCACCTCACTGTAAGGCTCTGCCTCATGTATTTATGGATAAACAAAATCCTTGTCAGTTCTCTGGTTCACTCTGCTCTTAAGGGAAATTACACATGGTCACAGAAGGTAGAAAACAATGTCACTATGCACAGTGAAAGTGCTTCTAAAAGGAAAGTAAGGAAAGCCAAGGTTTTTTTCAATTGCTCTTGTCCTCTCAGTCATTCAGACCACATCAACAGGAGAAGGAAGAGGGGGGCAGAGATTTTGTGACCCACTGATCCTTTCCCCTTGCTGATTGTCACAAGGTGGCAGAGCCCACACAGGAGAGTAAATCAAGGTGCTACTTAACATATATTTTGGAACTTGCATACAGGTGCCTCTATCTGCTAATTAGTAAATTAACAAATGAGCAAAGATTTTGCCTCTAGAAAGTGGTGTAAGTTAATTTAAATTATTACCTGTTCATTGAATGCTAGTTAATATGCTGAAATAGACCTATATTTATAATAATATTTTATTTATTTTTATTTATTTTTATTAATATTTTATTTATACATTATAATTATTATTATTAATAATATGTTTAATAATATTATAGAAATATATCTATATTTAAAATACAATAATAATCCACCTTATTTTACCCAGTATTTTTGTTTTACAATATTTGAGAAATTTTTACAACTGTTTACTGGAACAACAAATTCGAAAACTTGAATTAGATTTCATCTTACCCAGAAGAAGAAGTCTAGTTCTATGTTTTTGTATTCTAACAAGGCAGCAGTGAACTGAGCCACCCAAAAACTCTGGAAGAATCATTGAACAACAGCGAATTCCTAGGCCCTCGTCTTTCACTTACTGCAATGCATTTGGGTCACATTTTCTTGGTGTATACTCTCAACAAGAGATACAGGACATGGGTCCAGAACAAGCTGTGCTCCTTTAAATCCTTGTGCTGTCATCTCTCCTTGTGTTCTATAATGGCAAAGGTCCACAGCTAATTGTATGTAGGTGTACTTCCACTGAATTACTTGACCCTCCTCCCTACAAATTATTCTCCACTCGCACATCTTTCAAAGCACTAATTCCCTTCGTACCAAAGCAAACTTCAAGTTATACCTGTTCAGCATTTAAACTTTAAAAAGTGCAATGTGAACACCTGTTTTAGTTGATAGCCATCTGTTTTCTCAAGAAATCAAAACCTTAATAACATGGAATTAACAGATGGAGAGTGAGGCCTAGATTGAGCAGGTTACCGTGTGTGTCAAGATAACATAAAAAGCGATATTTTTAATGAATCATTCACATTCTCCATTATTCTCTTCTCATCTATCTGGGCTGATAACCCATCACCATTCATTTGCTCCTTAAGGGACTTGCCATTCAAAGGCAATTGAAGATCTTTTAGGATTTGGCCCATGCTAAATGGATAATTAACTATTGAGAATGCTGCCTGAAATAGGCAATTTCAGCAAAATCCCTGTGGCCAAATTCTAAAACTAATTGCACAAAGATTTTAGAATGAGCATAAAATTGGGTGTGGAAGTCTATGTGTATGTGTGTCTGTGTATGTATGAAAAAAAAAAGTTAAATAGTCTAATATATCAGTACACTGCAACTATGTTTCCAAAAGAGATGTCTTCAAACCTGACAGCATCATCAGAAAATCTCCAAGCAGACATTTTTTGCTGCAATAAAAGCACCTTTATTTTTATTCTTCTATATCTGTCATTGCTTCTATGACACAAAGCCTTCAACAACAGAAGAGCTTCTATTACCTGGACTGGAGCAGTGTGTGCTGGGCACACTGGAAGGGACTGAGGTGGCACGAGTAGCCCACACACAGTTTGGGCCAGTGGCAAGAGGCATGTGGCCAGTGCCACCAGAGCCACTGGCATCCCTTCCTTGGTGCAGCAGCTGAGGGACTGAGACCATGCCTGTGCAGCTCCAGTACAAACAGCCAGCTCAACTTTTCCTCTTCCCACAGACTAAATTAAAGTGCCTTCAGAAAAGTTCCATTTAGAAAGAAATTTGGGGAAAGTACTGATTTGCCTTTTCTGAATGCTGAGGTAAATGTTGGATAAATTGGAGCAGCTGGCAGAATAGGTAGAGAGCAAGGCAAACTTGAGTACCATGCTAAAATTGTGTTCATGGTAGACTTTAGAACAGTGAAACAGACTCTACAGTGAAAATTTATGTTGTAGATAGATTTTAAATTCTATAATGAGAATGAAAATGCAACTCACTCCACTAAGCTAGATCAACTTTAAAAAATAAAAAAAGATTTTAGTTTGTTAAACTTCCCACAGGGTATTTCACTTGCAAAATACTGTAAGTTTCATACTGCTTCTATCCAAGGCTCAATTAGCATTTGGGTACTTGACTGTCTTCTACTGTCCTCTAGGTTCCTGTATCCAGTTAAGTGCTGCACAACACATGAAAATAACAGTTATCAGCTCAGAAAACTGGGACATAAAAAAGAATAGGAACATAATGCACGTAAACACCACTTTCAAAAACACTTTAACCAAATTGATTTTTTCCAATTTAAAAAGCCTCTAACAAAGTGACCTTCCTTACCCCACCAGTGTTTTCACTTACAAAAAAACCTTAGGTAATTAGAGCATTCTAAAATAATTTGCAGTTTTTCAGTGGCATGTACATTTCTAAATTATCCATTTGGTTTTTGTTAATTTACATGCCTGTCGAGTTTCACTGAATCCTAATCTGTTGGGCTTGTGGTCTACACTTAGCCATTAACACCATTTAACAGTTGTTAAATAGTATTATCGCCTGTTGTTATCCTGATGTAGATTCAATTCCAGTGTTAATTGCTCTCAATGTGCTGCTCATAAAACCCTCCCATGCCATATTCTGTGTGCTCTGCTTGGAGGAAATCTAAAGTGAAATGGACTGTATGGTGGTAACTCAGTAGGGAAATTCAGTTTAATGAAAAAAGCCACACACTTATGAATTGAATATTGACACGGTCCCACTTTGAAACGACAAAGAATTACAAGGCAGATTTGGGGTGACTTGGTTTCAAGCCAAGTGAAACTGTCCATCTGCTTTTCAGGGATGTATTAGGAGGTTGTCCACACAATATATTCCTACAACATTTCAAGAACTGAACGGTTTGAACCCAAAATATGCTTCATATTACCTGTCTTACATTTTTAATTACTTGAAATCAAAGTTCATGCACTTACTGTTGGGTTAGAATGGTGGTGTTGTCTCCAAGTGGGTCAGTGCCCACTGCTGGAGTCCAACACCTCCTCTACCATGATGAGAAGAAGCTGCAACAACACAACAGCAAAACCTCAGGAAGGAAGGGCAAATCTACCATGTGAACAGAAAGTAATAATTTTTCTTCATTCTACACAGCTGAACATTAGGTCCTGTTCTGAGTTTTGACCAGAATGTAAGAAGTAATGGTCCTTCTTTAAAGTTCTGTTTCTGTTCTCTCCCTCACTTTTTTTTTTTTTTTAAAAAAAAGACAACTTTCTCCTTATCCTTGACAGTCTTTAGGGGAAATTACTGCTGCCAACACACTTCCCGCTGCTGCCATCAGGCAATTTTGATGCAGTAGGATAGAAAAGATGTGGTATGTGCCTCTAAGATCAAAAGAAGTGCTGACTGTCTCTTGAGACACAGATCTTCCAACCCAGTTCCCCTCACCCTGGCCCTCCCCACTGCACACAGTGTTGCTCCCTCCAGAAGTCAATATTGGCTACTAAAGTTAATGTGCTTCTGTAGAACTGTACACTCTCAAATGGCTAGGCTACAAGGGGGGATTGAAAGTGAAGAATCACAACCAATTCTTAAGGAAAATTCCCTTTTAAAGTTTCAGAGAGATTAAAAATTTTAGGTTTGCCTGCTTGGCTATTACAGTCACAGTAATGCAATATTTAGAAATTTAAGTATTTCGTGCTCACACCTGTGTAATTCCTGTTGGTTTTCTGGGCCTTACATAGAAATCTGATGGAATTACATCAGAATTATTAAAAACACATCCCTTAACGAAATACAGATTTTGGGAAAATTTCCTTTTTGAAACAAAAAAAAAAGAAAAAAACCCATAGGCATTTTGAGTATGCACAGAAAATCTCTATATCAAGAAATAAGTACCAAAAAGTAAGTACTAAAGTACTTTTCAAAATTAACTTTTATTTAAAAATAGAAGACCCATCACTTCCTCCTAGCATACCTTTGCCAACTTAACATATGCACGTCCAAAAATGAAAAACAGAAAAAGAAACTTATTCCCTTGGAAAGAATACTGCAATAATTCTTAAAGTACTATATTTAAAAAAGGAAAAAGAAAGATTTCTGCTTTCCTCACCAATACATCCTTGGCCATCCTTTTATTTTCTACAATAAATAGATAATTCAAGCTTTGAAGATGAGGTCCTGAGCTCACCCAAAAAAACAAACTGAAAGAATTTTGATTTATGATCGATACCTGCAAAAATAAGATATTCTTCAAATGTATTGAATAAACTCAATGAAAACTTTTCCTATTGGTTACTTATAAATTATTCCCAGGTCTGTATTTCTCCATCATTTTAAACAAACAAGTTTCTGGACAAGGACAACAAAGATCAGACCACATAGAGAAATTCAACACAGTAAGAAGTTTAATCTATTTGAAGTTTAATTTCCTTGAGTAAGAATAAAAATAGATTTGAGGAGCCTCACTAGGAGTGATCATCTGAAGCAACAATGAGAAGGCATTCTGTCAGAAGCAGAGCACTCTGTCAGATTTGTAGGAGAGCACTCTGCTCTGCTGGAATCCAAAGAATAGATGCAAAATCAGGAATTGTGCAATTGCTGTAACACAAAATATTTGTCATATACACTGAGTGGCATTCATACACCTAAATCCTAACACTGTCATCTGCATCCTTTTATTGCTAAAAACAACGTAAAAAATGATCACATTGTTATCCAATATTTCCTCTCCTTGCAAAGCAAGAGCACAATCCTTATAAGCATCAAATCAGCTGTATGTCCAGTGCTATAATTGTAGCCACATGCCATAAAAAGACATAGCAGGGAAGAGTAAGAAAGTGAATGGCCTGGAATTTCTCATCTGTTCTATTTTTTCAGGGCAAGCCCAAGCTTTCAGTTAAACTAAAACTCTGTTTGAAACATCTGGAGATCTGTGTTTCAGACAATACACTTAAAATGGTAGGAAATACAATCTTGTAAAGAGATAATTATTTTCACAAATGTTTTCAAGACAATAATCCAACTTTTTGAGTATCCTTCTGTACTGAGAATGATACCCCAACATTGGTAAATAAGCATATTATATATTTACTATGCCGTTCTTATATTCAATCTCTTGAAAAAAAAACCAACAACAACAAAACAAAACCACTTTTGCATTTCAGGGGAGGCTACAAATGATTCTGCAGTAGAATCCATTCAAGTCTTTGGCAGCATATATACACGTATGATTTAAGAAATAGAAGGAATGCTGGGCTGCTGCCACCTATAATTTTCAGTAATATCTATGTGCTATTAAAATTATGATCATCTGGAAATATCTTCTAAATAGCTACATTTACTAGACCAATAAAAAGGAGTCATAATCATAAATAAATGTCTAGCCCCATATTAAACATATATCATACAAAGTATCGACATATTGATTTTAAATAATTTACAGTTCCATATAATTGCAAACCTAGATTCCAAGTGGCCAATAATAGCAAAGTAATGCATTTTAAAATCCTTGTATAACCGAACTACCCATTGTTTTAGCTTCAATTCCAGCTATTAAAGTTACCAAAAATATTCCACACATCTCTTTTACTGCTCCATACTGCAGGAAGAAAAGACTTCATTACTTTTCAGACTGGCATGTCAATATTTATTTAAAGAACTTTACAGTTGTCAAGAGAGTCCTTGAAGAGGTGTCCAGAACTCAGAAACTGGAAATCTTATTGAACAGTGAATCTCTTGTTAGTCATATCCAGTGTTCCTGCAGAAATTCCAGTTTCATTAGGAGAGCCCAGGAATGAGATGGGAGGCTGCAATGAGACAGTAGTCTCTTACACACAGAAAAATTGAAAGGAAGCAGAAGCAGATTTGAAAGAGAAAAATTTTTCTAATTATCCTGCAGCAGTCTTTCCCACTAATGATTTGTGTCTGTAATCTAAAAGCAAATACAAACCCCCACCTAACAATATGACAACATCTTCTCAAGTTTTATCTATCACTAAAAATATGGAAAGCAGGGGAAATAAAATCTTTTTTTTTGTCATATGGATTTCATAGCAACATCAGTGTATTTAGCCTTTTCTGCTCCAGGCTGAACAGTCCCAGCTCTCTCAGCCTGTGCTTGTAGGACAGATGATCTTGTTCTGCAATGATTTTTGTGGCCCCTCCCTGGGTTCACTCCAGTATGTCCCTGCCTCTTGTACTGGGAGCCCAGCACTGGACCCAGCACTCCAAGTGTGCCTCACCACAGCTGAGAGGAGGAAAAACCTCTTCTCCCTTACCCTGCTGTCAGCACTCCTAACCAGGCTTACACCCAGATCCCCCTTCTCACTCCCTCAAAAGTTCCAACTTTACTGCAGAGCTCCTCATTTATTTTGCATCTTGTGTCACGTATTATCATGTAACAGCCCAAGCTAACTCTCTTGGAATTAAGCTTACACCAGAAGATATTTTCCTGTTGCAATGTCATTCTTTAGTGCATTTCCAATACATGTATGTATTTACTATCTATTTCTATTTGAATAAAATCATCCTAAATGTACCAACATTCTAAAAAGAACAGGTGTAACTTTATTACTTTTTTTTTACTATTTTTAGGTGCTTTCACTATTTTTAAAACATATGTATCTTCTGAGGGCTTTTAGCATTTTGGTTCCTCACTTGACATCAAATGACGTTACTGATTCCTGGTCAGGCAGCTGTTTCTTACGCTATTTCTTGTTCCTAACACAGCAGCAGTTAGTGGGGATGGTAGGTTAAGAAAAAAAAACACAAAAAACCCACAAAAACAACTCTCCCTTTCACTCAAGATCTACAGATATCTCAACAAAAACTATTCCCAACAAAGTCAATGTGTTGTAAAACATGCAGTCATGTTAACTTATTTCACATTGGTAATCAACCACTGTATATGAAACTTAGTTTTAGTGTATTCATACCAAAATATTCCTCTGTTATATGCTGTATGTCTTCAAAATGTTGCAGAAACAAAAATCATAAGCCTCCATATCAGCCACCTAACCAACAACAAATCATAAATAACTAGGAACTAATAAGAATCCAATATTGAAAATTCTGTCTGGACTGTACATTTAGATACTGTAAGAACAGATTTGTTTCACTCTTCACAGGAAAAAAAAAGGCTCTGACTTCAAAATCCTTGGCCACAATAATCTGTTCCTATAGGAATGTCATTCCCTTTCAGGGCTCTGTGTAAGCAGCAGTGTAAGTCTTTTTAGGTGCAGGGTCTGTGCTAAACTCAGACAACACCAATAGAAAAGTGAAGTAATGGGAAAAGCATGAACATAAAAAAAACCCAACCAAACAAACAAACAAAAAATCAAACAAAACAACAACAACAACCACAAAAAAAACCCTCAGGATTTCTCTTTTCTTTCTTTCTCCTACTTACCCACCACATTAACAATTCATATTCTCCTTTATTCAAAACCCCAAACTGTTGCTCTTCTATTTAAAGGTTGTCATTTCAGTGAGGAGAAGGAGTGACCAGCACTGTTAAATAATCTTTGTATTGCACAGATGTGGCTCCCATTTTATAATACCTTGCTTATGAGGCTGCTAGTTGTTCAACGCTTCCTAGTTGTATCATGAGAATTTATTGTTGGTTTATTTTCATCTGCTGTTGCTGAACCATATCTTAGATACTCTAGCTTCATTTTTTATTCCCTTCCAATGATACTTTTTAGGTTAGACTGCATAGATGCCCTATGATGTTCGAACTCTTGGATCCCAGCCCCCCAAATGCCAGACACCTCTCATTTAAAGGCTTTCCATCAAGCTGAGAGTGAAAGACAGACACAAACACCATGAAGCAGAGCCACTGTCAGACACTGACAGTGCAGAGAAGTACAGACAGATAGATAACAGATCGCAGGGTACTAAGTACCCTACAATTCATTGAAGCAAATAGGGGAGAGTTGAGTGGCAAATTGCCTACGCTGTTCACAAACCAGCAGGCAACCCTGTTTGCCATCCGTCCAAATTGCTTCTGGGCAATTTGGCACATTTCTACTCTGTTGTGCTATTTCTTATGGCATGACTTTGAGTTTTGATCATTCCCTGTTGTGCAAGATCTTTCCAAACACTCATAAAACTTCTAAGAGTGATGGTAGTAACAATGGAACACATGGAAATCATTAGCTGATCAAACAACCATTGAAAGTAATTTGAATTCAGACAGAAAAATAACTGTTTTCAAAAGGATTCAGAAATTAAATACTGAAAGAAAACAAACTAAAAGCTCAACAGTCTCTACCACAGCTGAAAAGAGATTCCTACCTTAAAGAACAGAGCACAGGAAATTTGTGAGGAAAGTGGTCTAAAAACAAAACATTCTTTTGCATACTGAAAAAGATAAATATGGAGGAAGACACATAATAATCCGAGGATAAAAATATAGTTTCATTTTAGGATGTTGTTTCTTTTCTTCTGGATGCATGAAAGGTTACTCTTAAATTATGGCAAGAATTCCTCCTGAATTCCAAGCCAGAAATTCAGAAAAAGGAATTTCATAGCTACAGTAGTGTTGCTGATATTTCTCAGCACTAATATGATATACACTTTTGCTCTGAGAAATTAGAGGAAACTGCAGTATATGAAGCAAACTCCACTATCATTGTGTGATTATTTTCGGTGCCTGATACTGCATGCGTATTCATACTGATACCAAAATCATACACAGATTACAGGAGCAGGTAGACAGAAAATAAACTGTAATGGGGCTTAAGGTAAAAATAAAAAGTACAAAAAGCCCAGCTGTCTTCAAAAGATAAAAAGCCACATCTAAGAGATGAAAGTATTCAGACACAAAGCAGAGTGTATTTACAGACACTCTACTGGAGGCCCAATGGAAATACATTTCACCTGTCCAAAAAGGTTTATGAGGATGATAAGAGACACTCTCTCTAAAACACCAGGTAAGAAGTCTTTTGGAAGTAAGAAGGCTGTTTTGCAGAAGGTGAAGTTATGCCTAAATCAAGAAATAGAGAGGATTATAAACGTTGACAGCTTAAATGTAAACACCAGGCTAGCCCAAAGGGATTGAGAAGTGATTTGAAGAAGACATGAAAATTAGTAAGCATACATTTTTCTCAGGAAAACAGCACTGCTACAGAGGGCAAGCAAATGATGATATTTAAAAGAAAAATAGAAGAATGAGCAGATAAAATAGAACACCGTAAGAAAGCTGAAGGATTTTCTCATGTTTGGATTTATCAAGGAGACTGCTTATGTGCTAAATTTTAATTTTTTTTAAAGAATGTATTTGAGGAAGTCTTTGAAATTAAAATATGAGTACAAATTCTTGTAGAATAAACTGACAGGTGGTACAGTGACTAATCATTATTTGCCTAAGGTCTTTAAAAACTCAGAGATAAAATATCCAAGCTCCTAACTCTATCAGGAACTTATCTCTTAAATTGCTTTGATGGCAAACATGTAGCAATTTTTAATAGGTTTAGGGAAGATCCAAGAATGAGGAATACCCTAAATAAAGTAAGGTAGATTGATATGATAATTAAGAAAGAGCTTAAATATATTCTGTAAAGGGAAGTCATGCTTTCCAAATATATTTCTCTGAAGGAATCACTGAGCAAACAGACAAAAGAAAGCAAATCATATATTCTATTTCCATATTTAAAAGACAAGTAATAAGGTCTCTTGCTGACACTCACCAAGGAGCTAAGCAGCTACACAATCACAAACCAGGCCAGATCTGAGCATTCTACACGTTCATCTGTCATGAGATTGGGTTGTCAGGAGCTGATTCGGTGCCACAAGGCTGATATTCTTTTGTCAATAGTTTCAATATTTGTTTGGCAATTCTTCTACTTATAGTGAATTAACATTTAAAATATAAAATAGAAAATTACAAAAATCCATGGAAATTCTCTCTTTAACAAAACTTACGCTTTTCCTTAGCACTTCTCTGGCTTTACTGGTGCCCCAGCTATGCACCAATTTTCTATAATCAAAACCCCTATGTATGCAATCATGTCACTGTAGCCACTCAAGAGTTTGGGAAAAAGAAATAATATCCATGGCAAACGATAATACAGAACAGAAAATTACAAATCAACCAACTCAATAATAGCAACTGGCTGAATGACAAAACCAGAAGATATTACAGGCAACACATACCAAAGACATTGTCCTAGGGTGACTTTATGATGCCTGTATCCCCAATCGTCTGTCCTGCTTGTGATGTATATTGAGTTCTGTACCTTTAAAACAGTCTGACCGTGAACGAGGGGAAGAAAAATACGTGAAGTTTTTGTTTGGAAAATACTGCCGGACTCCCACGCATTCCTCTCCTGACTCCGGCGGACAGCGGCGGGACAGAGAGCTCCTGTGCTTTTAGTTAGTTTTAGCTAGCTGAGGCAGAGAAGTTTTTTGGACTGTTTTTTTCCTTTTTCTTGGGATTGTTTAAATCTGTCCTGGACTGCAGAAAAAACCCAGAGGAGCACCGAGGCCTCGCACCTGCAGCCCCTTCCCCCCCCCACCCTGGGCCTGGACCTCCGGACGGACTGGGATTGGTGAAGACTGAGTGAGCAAAGACTTTATCAGTTTTTTCCTACTCGGAGCGGCAAGAGGTTTTATTGTTCATTTTATTTGTCTTATTATTCATTCCCTGTGTTTCTAGATATTTTGTTTATTAAATAAATAGTTCTTTCCACTTTTTCTCTGAGGAAGTTATTTTCCCGGACTGGCAGGGGGAAGGGGTGGTTTGAGTTGGCTTTCCAGAGGAAACCCCCTTCGGAGGTTTCCTCCCAAATTTGCCCCAAACTAAGACAGACATAAAAGAATATAGCACTAATAAATTAATCAACCCTGACACAAGTATGGGGTTGGACCAGAGGATATGGATATTACATGCCCAGGTAAAAGTAGCTGGATAAATGTCAGTGCATGGCAATATGACTTTGTCATACACCGAAAGAGGTCAGGAGGAGACCTGCTGGCTAAAAGAGTATGTTAAGAATCAGCTACTGTTCTATTTGCAAATAGAACTGGGATACTTTCAGCATAATCCTGTCAAAGTATCCACATAAAGGATGCACAAACCATTCATTTTGATTAGGAGTCACACTAGGAGGTGCTCGAGCAGTGTTGTCTCTGGCAGAATGTAACCAAAGCAGCCAACCCCCCACCAAAAATTATGATATTGTCAGTTCAACACACTTCCATTGGCAACAGAAAAACTGGATCATAGTTGGACTAGCTGCTCTTCAAAATCAGTAGGTTGGAACAGGAAGTTCAATTTTTGTATCAAAGCTGAAAAAGCATGCAAGGATTTTCTCTTTCCATTTAGCATTCTTAAAATGCATTCTTTTAGCATTGCCAAAGATGTCAACATTTTAAAATTAAAACTCTCTCTTTTCTTGAGCAGTTCATTGTTGCACTGCTTCATTTCTTTAAGGATTTTACTAGTCCAAACCAAAACCACCTTGGTTTTAAAATTTTTATAAAGCTTCAAGCTTTTTAGCACAACATTATGTAAACATTACTTTCTCCTATGTTAGTGAATACAGAAGGGGAAATTATGTTTCCACTCCTTTATGCTACTTCTTGTGGTTCTTCATAATGGAAATACACAAGGAAAAATTTATATAAGCACACACACACGAAAGATACATATATTTCCAGTGGAAAATCTCTTTGACCATAATGCAGAATGAATGATGGTTTTGTACGCTTTAACTACAACCAACATATTCTTTACGTCTCTAATTTAAACCAGAACATCAGCCCATAAATAAAGGGGTAAGAACAACGCTGGGTGAAAACTTGCTGACTATTCTGGTTGGTCTCTCTGCTTTAAGAAGAGAGACTTACTCCTGACAGAGGCAACCATAACTTTTTCTTAAAATTCTCCTACGCTGGCAGCACTTCAACATCTGCAAACTGGTAGTAAAAAAACCCCACTGTTCCTCATGTTTAATATGTATATTTTGGGGTTCAGTGTAAACCTAGTACACTCCTTACCCCTTGTTTAGCATTAAAAAAAGAAAAAAAGTTATTTCCTTCCACCCTTGTAACCACTGAGCAGCAAGGAGGAATATTTCAAGTGTTACAAACTCAGTATCAGTCTCTCCTCTACATCAAAGAAGACTTTGCTACAGCACTTCCAATGGTCTGGTTTTTAAACTGGTATTTCTTAGCAGACCTCATCCTCAGCTGTCAGTGTCAGAACAGGGACCAGGTGATGCCCAGCAATGGGCCAAGAGACAATATGAAAAAGGGAGGCGCAGGAAGTTCCACCTGAACTTCTGAGGAAGAGCTTCTTTCCTGTACAATGAGAACTGCAACAGGTTTTCCAGAGAAGGTGTGGAGCTCCCTCACTGGAGATACCGCCAAAGTTTCTGGATGCAATCCCCTGCCACGTGCTCTGGGATGACCCTGATTGAGCAGATGACCCTCTCTGGGCCCTTCCGACCTGACCCATTCCAGGACTCTATGTGTTCTCTGGTTTGCACAGGTGCAGAATCTAAATCTGGCACAAAGCTGTTTCAGCTTAGAAGCACTGAACAGAAATGAAATTATTTCTCATGAGACAGTGGTCTGCCATTTTTGCACACATGGGTGCTCCCACAGCCCAGGCTTGGCTAGATGTCCTGGGCAGCAACAGCAATTAAGAAAAAGAAGTGAATTAAAATACTAAAGAGGAATCAAACACCCCAACTATGCTTGCCCTAAAACCATACTCCTAAGGAGAAAGGGATCCATCAACCAGATTAACAAATGACATGGGGAGATGCAAGAGGACTCTTAAAATGAAGTTGTCAGACTGAGAGAAAGTATAATGGAAGTACAAATACAGTGCACTGTTCGTTCTTATTAACTGAACCTTACTTTATTTTTTAATAATCTTTTAATCATTTTTATCAGGATTATTTTAAATCTCAATCCTCATTTTATAGCACATACGGCCACTCTACCTATTCCATTTGTTCTCTTAATAACCATATATCCCAATCAACTACTCATGCTGTTAGCAAAGCTATTCAACAATACCAGATCCTAAAAAGAACCACACTGAATCCCACTTGTAATTCATGCAATTTAAAACTGAAGTGATGATAACAGTTTTATATTAATCTATTTTTCTGGGAACAGACTTTGGTGAGACAATGATTGTCAGGAATCTTCTACTCTTTCAATATTTTAGCTACTGTCAAAACCACATAACTAAACTGACAACAAGATAGATTGCTGCTATTTTCATATTCCCTCTGGCCCTAAAATTCCCAGTTAGATATACGACAGACCCTAATATTTTAGGTGTTATACAAGAGTGCCACAAAGACTAGAGAACAAAATAAAGGACTAAAAAGAATAAGGAACAAAAGATGGGTACAGAAAGATGAGTTATTCCTGCAGCAGGTGGTTGTTTCACTGCATGAATGATCCAACACTGTTGTGAACAGGTTGCCCAGAGGTTGTGGACTCCCCATCTCTGGCAGTGTCCAAGGCCAGGCAGGATGGGGCTCCAAGCCACCTGGTCTAGTGGAAGGTGTCCCTCCCCATGGCAGGGGGCTTGGAACAAAATGATCCCTAAGGTTTTTCACCCATTCTGTGATTCTGCCAAGTCTGATGAAATAAAGGAGAACGTTGAATTAGCAGTCACAAAATCCAGATGCTGGAATTTCACATTTACCATGAAAGGATAACATGACTAAGCATTTCATGCAACCTCATCAAAAGAAAGTTTCAACCACTTGTATGCTTAAGCCATTGTATAATTCGGTCCATTTTAAAGAACTTGTATACAACATGCATATTTTCCAGAGAATTTTCTTGAGCAAAACTCGCATATCTAGCTTCTATCTAGGTATTGGCTGAAAATACAGGAACAGCAGCTTCAGACTAAAAAAAAATGCAATGATCTCTCCCCTCTACCTTTTCTACCCAAAAGGAGTTAATTTGGCACCTGTTTATACCATTCTTTCTACAGCTGTTAGTTCTCAAGATAATCAAGTATCCATCCCCCCAAAACCATTTGCCTCTTGTCTTCTCTTGGCATTGACACATTTGAGAGAAGACAATGCAATGCCAGCACACACACACAACAGCACAGCATGTATGATTTGGTCTGTACCATGATTTCTTCATGCAGGAGTGATCAAAATAATTTCTTCATTAATAGTGTGATTAAAATCATAGCACTGTGATCTCAACACATCTACACATGCACAACAAACTCTGTAGAAAGGTATAATTTCTTGATTTTTCTACAATGATACAGTGGATTTCTTAAGTATCAGATTTAAAGACGTTGGTAATGATGAATAATTTATTTCAGATTATTCATAATTTATGGTATAGCACTTAATGATATGTCCGTATCATTATTCCAAGCAGTATTAATTGCAAATAGAGAAATCAAATCATATCTGTTCTTTCAGACATGGAGGCCAGATAGGAATCGAGTAACTGCTTAGTAAGTTCTGCTACTCACAGTGTCTGACAAAAGAGCTGAAAGCACCCAAAATAAAAGGTGGTTTCAGCCACAGACCTGTCACCTTAAAAACGTCATCAGCTGTGGAAAGAAGTTTTATCTACCTCCTTTGTGGCTATGATATTTCTTACTTAGGTGACAGCACAGGTAAAGTGAGTAGCTAATCAAAAGTGAAAACAAACCCCCCTACCCACAGTGGCAAGGAAAGGGATGCTCGCAGATTTGCAGCTTGAGATAATACCATAAGAGCACTGTTATGTGATATAAAATAGCAGTCTGTGAAGATATAATACACCTGCTAATTAGTATTCACTAGGAAAAAAACCCTGAGATTTGTAACCATCAGACCCTGGAACATTTTCTTTAATTCTGGTCCCTCCCTTGAAAGCAAGATCTCAGATTTTTAGTTCTGTGATGAGCTCAGGGACAGTGGCCAAAAATCTGGGATCAAGTTATTTAATATTCAGGGTTCTTTTTTTCTTCTTTTAGTAAATTATGACAATAATTTCATTTCCTAAAAGCACTATTCCTAAAAATGTGCTCTCAGTTTAACTACTCAGTAGCATACGTAAGGAAAGCATAGGATAATGCTGACATTTTTGAGAAGACTGATTACAGTTTCTCTCATTCTGGTGCTTGTGCAGAAGAGTAATGTAACTAAGAGACAAGAAAAAAATCACCCAAGGTATTTTTATTAAGGACTATTTTTACTAAAGAGAAGCATTAAATCATCTCTTCTGCTACAGTAATGCACTCTTTAGACAAGTGATATTTGAAAATCCTCACTTCATATAATTTTGAACTCTGCAAAACCACTGACTGACTAATACATGTCACAGTCTTGTTACAGTGCCTTATGGTTAGTACTTTATGGAGCCCCTGGCTGTTGTTATCTTCATTTATATGTGTCTATTGCATGAACTTGGCTTTTCCTTTGGGCTGAACAAGTAGATCTTCACTTCTGGGAGTATTTTATATGGTTCTATTCAGTTCACCCTTTGGAAAGAGTAATCCTAAAGGACTTACTTGTCTAGAACAAATTGCAAAATATGGCCAGCAAAGGTTGTCAGATAGGAAATTCAGACACTCAAAGTACAAGAAGCTGGTGGAGATAAAAGAGCCTAGCCTAGCTTTAGTAGCCAAATCAATACTTTCTTTATTTCTTGCTTAACTGCTGGTCTACACATAGCATATTAAAATACTTGTTTAAGAAATCACATATTCCAAGCAGCTTTGTAGACAGGAAGAATGAATAATGGCAATATTTTGTAAGTGAAAAAAATCCTGTTTCTATGCAGATTTTGGGTGTGATCTGCTGTGATTTGTAGCAGAGGGTGTTGTTACTTTATTCCTTTTTTTTTACACAGACAAATTCACACACACACATTTTTAATAACTTACATTTGTTCATCATGTAGACCAATTTAAAGCAGGGAGGGGGTGGGTTGAAATTCATGACACTCACACATTCTATGGCAGTTCTCATACCTATTTTAGTACTTTATTTGATCTTTATCAATCAAGAACCTAAAGTTGCTTCAGCTTCTCAAAAAATAATAAACTAGCTATAAAGGCAAACAGAAAAATCTATCAGTGCTGAACAATGTTATATTCATAAAAAAGTCATCCATTTAGTTTATCTAGTAAAAACTGTAGGAAGATAATCATCTAATACAAGTTAGACTACTAAATTACAGCTCCATTTATACCTGCCATACATTTAGCTGAAGAAGTTAAAAAAAGGTCTCTTGCAGTACAAAACATATGCCATAAAAAACCCACAACGTGCCTGATGCAAAGGCATTCATTTGGGACATGGAATATTTCAGTTATAATAAAAGACTGTGATTGGGGCAGACAACTGATATACCCACTAAAGGGTCTGAGGTGCTCTTTGCTTTACAAGGTTCCATAAGAAATGGTCCTGGAGTTCTGTGCAGGCCTGAGTGCTACAGCACCCTTGTAGAAAAACTTAACCTTACCCAAATACACTTACAGCCAACAAAAACATCAAAAACTAAAAATTTTGTTTTGCATCTGAAGACCTCATTGTTTTTTCCCTCTGAAAATGCATCTGATGACATCCTCACTCATGCTAATGAACATTTTAAGCAGTAGACAACAAGGTTTTGTAAACTTAATTTAACCCTCTAGAAGCTGGAAGAGGAGCAAAATGCAGATTATACCTTAGATATAAAGTTTGCCTGTAAAAAGGGAAAAACAAAATCAAACAGAAATATGGAAACCCAAATAACAAATAATCAATATAGGTCCATCTCAATAAGGCCTCTGCCTCTACAGATGGGTTAAAAAAGATCAGATAGAGCAGCATCTCTCCAACAAGGTAATCTGCCCCATTCATTGAAGAAATTGAAGTTTATGAAGCTCTTTAATTTTTTAGCTTAGGATATGGGATAGTTGCAACTCATTACCCTTATTTAGGTACCTAATGCACACGCTGATCCGTCTTGCTGTCCCAAACAAGCATTCCTCTTCTCTGTCTTAACAAAAGAAATAACTGGAAATCCTGAACACAACTTGATGACAATTGAAATAAATGTAAAAATGCCAACAGCCAGGAGTAATTTATATTATTCCTCTACTAACCTACCATATATAATTAGTGGCATCAACAAACCTAAGGAAAGAAATGAACAGCCACTCCCCAACACAGGAATGACAAGCTGTGAGCACAAGTTATGAAGCTCTTAACAAAATAATAAAAATCAGTAACTCAAGGTCAACACATCCAAAGCTGTGCAAAGTTTCATGTCTCTCAGAAATAAAGCATTTTTGGGGTTATTCTGCATTCACAGGGTCCCAACCACAATTGTATAGTCTTCTGTGTAGAATGGATGCTACAGGAAGGCTGGAAGAAGTATAGCCAGCCCAAAGGAAGATGTAACCCTCACTTTGTGAGCGTCTGTATATTTCTGCAATTCCAGGCCCTGTACATTCTGCTATTGCCTAGTAAGACCAGACCTCCAGCTGGCCAAAGTTTAAGTTATAGAGTCTTTCCCAGACTGAACCAATCTAATTAAAATAGATCTGAAGGCTTTTCAATAAAAACAAAAACAAGGGGTTGGGGGGCTATTAATCAGAATAATTACCATTTAAAAAGGAAGACTTCACCAAACTGGAGCAGGCATTTGTTTCTAAATGTATTTTTTCCAAGTTCTAGCACAACTTGCCTGGGCCTCTGTGGTCCAGACAAATCTTCCATGTCCTCTGTGAACTCAAGGGATGCTCCTCACACCTTTCTGCACTTTATGTCCATTCACATAGGCTCCTACTCCCCTGGCCTCTTACACTCCACTGTCCCTCTCTCCCGGGCACCAGATCAATTATTGTCCAAGGCAAAGAAGAGTTTTCTCCCTCCTGGGAAATCACTCCTCTCCATTGATTCACTCAACACATTTCTTAAACTGGTACGAGAAACTGAAATAGATAAAATAGATGCCATCCATCATACAGTGTTGAAACCTTTCCGTCTGTGGATATGAATTTGTCCAGGAAAGCATTGATGTACAAACTAGTGGGGTCTTCCTGCTGAGGGGGGATTGTCTGCCTGAGCCAGCTGAGAGCTACTTACCCTGTTCACAGCCTGCTCCATGTCTGGAGACAGCTGTGAACTTTCCATGGTGTGAGAGAACAAGCTCAAGACTGCAAACAGGCTCTGCACAACCAAGTCAGCATCTCCCACCACTAAGTTAAGCCAGTGGGAAGGGACTGCTGTCCTCAGCCCTTTGTGGCTGCTGCAGAGAATGAAGAATTTCTCCTTTCCTGCTGTTCTTGCCCTGACCCGTCATCTCTGGACAGTGTTCTAATACGGCTCAGCCTGTTTCCAAAATATTCTAAAAATCTTGCTTTATTAAATCTCCAAGGCACTGTTATACACCAAACAGAAATACCACATGGTGCCTATTTTCCCCTCGTCTTTACCTCAGAGGTACAGACTTTCACCTGTCAAAAGTCCTGTTGAGTTTGCTGTTAGCACTTTCAGGGGTCTTTTATCATTATTATAATTCTGTAAAGGCTGACTGCCTGCAGGCTGCCTAAGGGCTAGAGTGTTGGGTTGCCTGGGTTACCCCTCCTTCCAAAACACAGCTAATGCAGAAGGACATCGGGAAAGAAGTGATAAATATTTTTAGCAATATTAAAAGTGAACACCCAGGGCTCTAAGAAAATATTTTGCCTTGAGGTGCATACAAGTACTAATGTTGCTGTTAAAACACTGAAATACTCAAATTGGAGCAAATGGCATTTCATGAATTGCAAATAGAAGAAATACTTGCAGGAATCCTTCTGTTCTATGCTTTCTCAAGAGCTGCAAGTGTCCATGGGGTGAACACTGATCTGCTGCTGCTGCCCTACATCCATGGCAGTACTGTATCACAAACGATGGAAACATTTACCTACAAATCAACAAATTCCATTCCAAGCCCCACTTCATGCGCGGGCATTTGTGCCCACACACTCAACACTACAGTGCTGGATCAACAGGACTCTGACCTGCTAGAAACCAGTTTAAGAGTCAGTCACACATTAGGAACCCCACAACCACCAAGTGATTGCCTGTTCATTTTGTATCCAGTTTCAATCAATAGCCAGAAATTTCCAAATGCATTAATCCCTTAGGATGGCAGTGGCAACGCTGGTCAATATGTAGTTGGGTGCATAAATTTCAATGGACAAACGCATTTCACCTTGACCTGTACACACCAAATCCATCATGCAGGGAACAAGAAATGAAAAAAATGGTGGTAGCTTAGCTCTTGGCTGAGCTTTTATTCAATTTAACCTGTAAATATACAAAACTGCTTGATAAATCATCTACATTAAATTAATGGACAGGTTCCACTCTGTAGCTTTGGTTATTTTCACGCCTACTGTCAGTAAGACAATTTGATTGTGGGACAAAAGTTTGCCAGCTGTTTCTTTTTTTTCCCCTGAACTTTCAGTCTTCTCTATGCTTGTGATATTAAATTCTTTAATTATACAATTACAGATTTTTTATTATTATTAACTGCTAACTCATTTTCCAATGGGAATAATATTGTCTTGGAATAAATTAGAGCTGTGTAGCAATAAAAGTCATATCAACAGAATTCTTTCCTATTAAGGATTATGGCTATTCCTGTTGAGAATGATGATTACAAGCAAAAAGAAATTGTAAAACTGATTACATACTGCCATGTCAATTTAGGAAAGTCCCTGAAATAAATGGGAAAAAATTATCAAAATTGCTTCATTTTATTTGTGGCCAAACCTTGATGTCCAGCTGCTAAATATTCTCACCAGGAAATTGTGATAATGTCACCTGATTTCTGACTGGCTGTTTCACAATGCAAAGTACACTGAGATTTGGTCATATTTTTAGTGATTCAAAGTGACGTCCATTGGCTTTCAGTCTTATCACTTCATAGCTGACACAAAACACCAGTAATTATGCTACTTTGAGTTCCAAACTTCTTGTAAAAAAGAAATAATTTTTTCAAGTCAAATATTAGAAACACCACATGCGATAGTAAAGAAAAAATCCAGAAAAATATTGGAATGCCACCTTCAAAGCAGGATTTGAACATCTGCCTAGAAATTGAAATGAACATATGGAACTAGAAAGAAAAAACAAGAATGACAAATGGCTGCTTCTTAAAGCTATTTTGTACCTCAAGTGAGGCAAAAGAGGAAAAATATACACTACTTTAAAATACTTCAAAATGCAAACACTTAAGGAAGCCTAGTCTTGCTTTGTCTTTTGAATACTCACATTTGCATTTCAAGTACAACATTAATATCCTTTTCCTTGATTTTGAGATTCAATAATACCATTCCCAGTGGAAAAGGGATGGCATCTGACTGCAGGAATTTATTTTGCTTTGAGTACTAATTACCTGTTGCCACTTTTTACGGACAGTACCAAGACAGCATTTTCTCCTGTTGCATGTTCAGCAAAACACATAGTGCCTGTACTCTGGATGTCCAGGTAAAAAAATACCTTTTTCCCTTGTCAAATTAGTATTTTCTGTGCTCCTTAGTGCCATTTTGATGTGGTGGTAGAGGGTGGTAGCTGAGTTGCCCTTGAAACAAGATGATGTTTCTTGTAAATTCATCCAAGAGTCAAAGTTTTAATAGATTAATTAAACTTGTCAAACTCTTTAAAAGCATTTTTCCCCAAAGAAATTTATCACCTATGAAGTAATGAGCTAAAGTGCAATAGCTAATTACCTGCAGAACATCAGAAGTACAGAGCCTTTCACTGTAGGGTTACCCTGTTGCATTAGCCTATGAATCTGAAAAATAGCCCATCATAATGTAGGAGATGTATTAAGGAGATATCTTAAAATAAGGCTCCATAATACTCCTCCAAAAACAGTCATACTATAAATTTTAGAGAAAATAAATTTGCAGTAGTACAACCATGCCTAATTTCACTTTATCTATGTTTTGTTGCCCATAAGCATCCTTCTTTGAGAGCCTTCAGGTTTATCTAGGTACAGAATTGCAAATTATATGCACACACCTCCTGTACTTGGTTCTACCTTCAGATCCCTGTGATGAACTACAAAATATTTGATTTCTAAACATATCCTTCGCTACTTTTGCTTTTTAGCTCTTTCTGTAAAGAAAATTGGATAAATGGAAATCAAATCATAGCCAGACTACATGGTTGGGGTATGTTTCAACTACAAAACTTTCCCATTCACACACGCACAAAAAAACCCCCAATAAACCACAAAACCAGAAAACCTCCAAAACTGAAAAACTGCCTTTAACAAATCTAACAAAAAATCCCAAATCGAGTGGCTGAGTAAATGCATTTAAACCAATCACACTATTTCAGTGACTGGTGTAATCCACACTGTTGGGATATCTTCATGGAATACATACCTAAGCTTTCCTCTCATAAAGTTATTTAGAATTTGCACATGTTTAAGGCATGAATAGGCTTACAGATAAAAAGATATATAAAATACATATTATTGATTTGGTTAAAAAAAAAAAATCAAGGATTATTTGCCAAGACAGCCTGTTTCTCTCTCATTAAATGTCACATTACACAAAGTGTATGTCATATAGGGGTAACATTATAAGAACAACTGTCACTTGTCATATTTTTGCTTTGACATAAACTAGCATTCAAATGAAAATTAAATATTTTAGCAATTTTATTAACTTCATATTTAGTAACTGTCAAAAGTATTTTTTCCTCTCTTAGAGATATTTTAGAGATTCTCAAGCTATTCATGCAACTGATATACATTTCATGTGGTCTAATTAAAAAAAAAATTCCTACAGTGGCTGCTTCATTTTTCATATCTCCCTACATTTCTGATTTCACTAGTACCAAGCTATTGCCAAGAAAAATATTAAATTTTCATACAAACTTCTGCTATGCATTGTAAAGTGTACTTGTGGGAGATAGACATTTTCATTAACAATATTTTACCCAGTATCCTTTGCACAAAAGGACTCTTAGAACAACACATTCTCTTAGCATTCCATTCAGATCTACTGATATTTTCTTGAGTGATGTCATTAGTATCTGTGGTATTTTTCCATCCTATAAGTTAGGATTTGTTATGCGATAACAAGGGGTTTTTTGCATTGTTTAAGCTCCAAACTACTTTTTTTCCAGGAAAAAAAAAAAACAAACCAACAAAACCTCACAGGTATATTGCTGAGAAAGCTTTAAGTGCAGCAGGTTAAAGTAGCTCTAATATCAACACATGCTTAATTAAAAGTGTAATCTCATGCAATGTAATTTACTGCAAACATTGAGTTTTACTATGGGGTATACACAGCAATATTTACAGCTTCTGATACAAAGCCATTTAACATGATTAGCAAAGCAGATGCAAAGTTTCCTGGTCTAGTCCCTAACCAAGAAAAAAAACAGTAGTACCTAAAGCAGGAGCACCAGCATTTCACAAGAAAAGGATCATTGCTGCACACAACTCCACCAAACAGGAGAATGTAGGAGAATGATGTGTTTTGTTTTGTTTTCCTAAACATCTTATCCAAATGTCCGAGAGGACAGAGGAAATTCGTGCAATCAGACAATCAGCCCAAAGACATGCTACAGTATAAATGGGAAGGAAACGGAAAGCAGCAAGTACAGAACAGAAATGGTTAAAATTAAAGACACATAATATTAAGATCAAAGGAACAATGGAAGGATGATATTGGAGTGGTCTCAACAGTTAAGCTCAGTAACTTAAGTGGCTACAAATGGCTGAGGTTTTACTGTATCCCCCAGGCATGCAATATAATAAAGCCAGCTATGAATAAACTGAAGCTTGAATTACAAACCCTTCCAAATCACACATAAACACCATATTTCTCTGTTTGGCAAGTAGAGAACTCTTCCCTGAAAGAGCTACAAATTTTTTTTGTATGGCATTCATCAGAAACCTGTGTCTAGCACAGGATATCTTCCTTCTATATTGGTGCCTGTTCTGAGCTGGCATCAGTCTGGCTTTTTAGCAGGAGCAGATTTAAACTGCTGATCCAGAAACAATTCCATATATTTCTCCAGTGTCTTCTACTAATGCCCTTCACCTATTTTACATAAACACGCTGTGAGCAAGAAGAACCCTACAAACCCCAAATCTTGCTTTTTATTTAATTTTTCCCTTTGGAGTCCCAGGTCTCATAAAAGCTTTCAGATACAATAAGATAACTTTTTCCTTTCCTTTTCCAATAAAAATCACATGAACATATGAGTTTAGAGTAGCTGCCAGACCAAGTAGTTCTATCATTAAGATAAACTGGAATTAGAAGTGTTAAGAACAGATAGGGAAAATAAAGAAGGGGGAGCAAATAATTTATCAGTCCACTTTCTAGACATTTGTTTCAAATGGACTGTTTGTTGTCTTTGGCAACAATGTCCAAAGAGGCTGAAGTAAACATGGGCTGAAATTCCTCAGGGTATGTGTGAAAGACCCAGTGCACTCTGATTGTACAGAAGACGTTGAAGTGATCTGGTTTTATACAACTTCAGGTTGTTGCTGACATATCAGAAATACCACTGGAAATAAAAAGGAAAAGAAAAACAAAAAGCAGGAGAAGCCTACTCAAAAGCCACAACTTATCACAAACTGCTCCTACAGACAATGCAATTAAGATTATATCAAAGAATTAAAATCAGAGCTTACAGCAGAAAATTAAGAACTCTTTGTTTTACATACATCAGCTTATTCTTTTGCCTTTCAAGACTTTTTTTCCTTCTTCCTACTATAGAGGCAAACCAGGATCTTGGTATGCTGTTTACATGAGAACAAAATTTGAACGAAGCACATGCATATACCTTCACTCTGCTTTAATTAAAGGGATTCCCTAAGTAATTTTTTCATTTTTAATCTCTTCTCAAAAAGAATGAACAGAAGTAAATTTTTTTGTTGTTCAGCCATACCTGAAAAATACATGGTCATTTCTGCATTTGTAAAATGCATTTCTAAGTCTGTCCTGTTTTTACAAGGCAAGAGCCTAATGGGAGAGAGAAGGAGGTCATGAAATAACTGTGCTTTTCCACACAAATCTGCAGAGACCTGATCTGGCCTCAGCATTCAGATCTCCAAGTGCACAGAGATTCACCCTTATCAGCATTTCTTGCAGACAATCAAATTCAAATCACCTTTTGTAATTACATTATGAAATACTGTAACCTACTTTCTTCCTTCCTTTCTCCCCTCCTGCCACCACACGGAGTTGCCAAAGTGAGCACTTCCCTTACTGAGATTTTGGGAATTTTGCTCATTCACAGCTATCAAATCCCTGACACTTGGCTATCCTTATGGACAAGAACTGCTCCAAGCAGTGACATTTGGAATCAAAAAGGAAAGCGTGTGCCCAGCTGTGGAAGTTCTGCCTTTAGTCACCCACCACCTGTATTTACTTTGTGTACACACACCAGACACATCTTCGCGGGGAATTTTGCAGGACACTATTTCACCATTTCCAATAAAACCTCAAAGTTAATCAATCTACTTCTTCTCTGCAACATTTGACATGTTTCTTCCTCCTGAACAGCTAATGAATCTCATTAATGTGATGAAAATTACAGGGATGATGCCTGTACGCAGAGCTACTTTACATGAACAAGGACAACCAACAGTACCCAGAGAATATGCAGCAGCTTGGATGTGCAGTTTTATAATTCTCTATTCTATGAACCTTCTTCAAAAGAACATGCAGTCATATCCACTAATATAAGTGTATTTTGCAACTACAGCTGTACATTGAGCAAATATAAAAAGCCAATATGTCAAGTTATTTAACAAAACCCTCAAATACTCACCCAAACATAAATTTTTGTGTTAGTTTTTTGGTAAGTCTAACATTCAGTTATACAAGACTAATTTTATTTCAGTATTTCTAAATTTGAGTATTTAAGTCTACAAAATTCAGGATTTTATTTAAATTTTAAATTCAGTTCTAAAAAACTCAAGAGGGACTTTTCACAAGGGTGTATATAGTGCTAGAACATGGGGGAAGGGCCTTAAGCTGAAGGAGGGTGAGTTTAAATCAGCTGCTAGGAGGAGATTCCATGCTGTGTGGATGGCAAGACACTGGAAGAGGTTGCCCAGAGAAGTTATGGACTCATTTCTCAAAGTGTTCAAGGCCAGGTTGTGATGGCTTGGGAAGGCTGACCTGTAACAGAGACTGGACAGACCTAGAGAATAAAGTAGATATTTATTGAAAGGCTTTTAAGGGTACACCTTGGGCAGCACAAGAGCCTATCCAGGGCTACACCCAAGGCGGACTTAAAGCAGTCACAAAATGGACAATCAGTCACAAGGTCTTATACTTTTATAAGTTTTGGTCCATTTGCATATTGGGGTTTAACTGTCCAATTACAACTTCAGGTTGTGAGGTCCCATCCTTCTTTTTTCTCCCTTCAGTCCACTGTTTGTGCTTCTGAGCTTGAAAGTTGTACTCATTGTCCTTGGTCTTCAGCAGGAAAAGGATTTGTTTTGTCTCCCTGCTCTGTGAAGAGAGCTGACTGACACTTAATATGAGGCTCAGAACTGCACCCCTAGGCAGCACAGAAACTGAAAAATATGAAATCTAAAATTTCAGGCAGCAGTTGGAAGGGGCTCTGAGCAACCTGGTCTAGTGGACGGAGCCCATGCCCATGGCACAGGGACTTTGGAACTAGATGAGCTTTAAGGTCCATTCCAGCCCAGACCAGTCCATGATTCTATGAAAACAGATTAGAAGATCCTAACTTTAATTCCTGCCTCAGTGAAAACTTTCCTATTGAAAGTAATTTTTAAACAGCAAGTAGAAGTCACATCCATTTAGAGAAACTGCCCTGCCCATCACCTGTTCTCCATTAAGTCGGTGATCATGTAAATATCAGTTTGTACATCACTTATAAACTAGCAAAAAACCCTCCAAAACTACCCCTGAAAACAATGAGAGATATGCAGATTTTTCCTGTAACGGATGTGAATACTTCTAATACTTGATTCATGGTACTACCTATGAGCTGTACACTAGATAATGAATATTCTTGTAATACACAATATAAAATATACAATGGGTATAATTTTATCATTGTTATATATTATATAGTATAGTTATGTAATATAGATTTCTACTTCATACAGATTTGTGGGGGTTTTCTTTGCATATATTTGTAAACAAATGCAAGCCTTTACAGGCCAAAAAATTAAAATTATGTATGAAAACACCTAGTCAACAAGTAGAGTAAATAGCCCCAAAGTGGAAAGAAATCCCTTCTAAGAGCAGCAACTGAGTGAAGAAAAGATTGTTTTCTAGGGGGTCTAACATCAGGAGTTGTTATCATTTAAATACCTCCTCTAATACAGTTAGTGTTTTGTGCTACGTTCAACAAGATTAAGTGATCATACAACGTTTCATCTCAACTCCTTATTGGAAATCTCAAGACAAGCCTCCTTCTTGCCAAAACATTGTCCCCTGGTTCATGCATGATGCTAATTCCAGCTGAATGAACACATCTGTTTACCTAGGAACAACAGGAAAAGTGCTGTTCATCAACTAAAGGATTCCCCAATGAACACCTTTATTTTTTTCTAGACTGTTATTATTTTTCTGAGCAGTTGCAACTCTATACCAAAAGCCTGGATTATGAAGTTCTAAGACACTCTTGAGGCCTTTGGTAGAATGGATAGGATTGGAAATATTGCTAGCCTTACAGCCAAGGAGTCAAAAATCAAAGCACCTCATAAAAGGCACTGAGTTCTATAAGTATTAATTACAAAACAATTTTCTTTTTAAAACTTTTCTAAATGATGACTAGCAGGTGGAAAGACTAGCAATTCAAGTAGATTGAACCTAGAGAGCTTCAGAGCACAGCTGAAAGATGCACTTACTAAATGTGAGAATAATACAAGCCTCCCAACATGTGGATGTGTGCCAACTCCTCAGTTACACCAAGAAGCAGCATAGGTGGGTATAGGACTCCATTTTTCAGTTTCTCATGACTGCAGAAAAGACATTCTGCAATTATGACACCAGGAAGTAATTCATCACTTTTAGTGTGTCTTTAGCTAATACGTCTTAACCAGTTTCTACCCAAAAGCACTATAGCCCTGCCTTGGCTGCACCTGGACTTACAGTGATAAAAAGGGATCTTCAGTTTCTAGGCTGGATACAAGAATTTTTCAAGCCTAGTCTCTTGCTGTATGTTACATTCTAGGTTTTTTTATTGATTTTTAAGCCAATATGTTTAAAGGTTTGGATTCACCATTAAGTTACACAGGAATGTATGGGAGCAGCCACAGTGAGGTCTTTGGAAAAAGTAACACTGACAATCAGCATCAGCCAGGGAATTTGTCAGCATACTTCGATGTGGACATCAGTTGTAGAAAAATGATAGTTAAATGTCTTTCACACTCCCAACACAAGTGACACTAGGAGCTGAGCTAAGCAACTGCTTTGTTCTGTGAAGTAAAAGCAGGGTAAATACTATGCTGTGCTCTCTGAGGGTTAGTGTAAACCCTCTTCAGCTGATGTCATCTTAGACTTTGATTCTAACACAAGATCTAAACACAAGACTCCCTTTTTTCAGGGTTGAGCCTAAACTAATATATTGAAAAAATAGCCCATGTCAGCATGCTGTTATCAGTGCTTTAAAAGTCGTTTCACCTACCCACTTTTTAATGAAGCCAAAGTGCATTTAAACTTGGATATCAGGCACTCAAGAACAATTTCCTAATCCATAATAATGAATTTATTCAGGGTGCATTTTCAGTGTAGGTGCCTGAAAAATGGGCTCCAGACACTGCTGGAATATTCACTTGTTACACAAAGGGACATCACAAGCATTCAGAAAAAAAATAAAAAAAATAGTCTGACAATTTTAGTTTCCTCTTTAGGAGAAAGATCCCATTCCAGTGAGCATGCTTATTTCCAGACTACTGCATAAAGAGCAATGACACAGCAGCTTCTCAACTCTTCCTGTGTACCAGGCTGAGACTGCTCATGTGCCAAGAATAAATTTAGTTAAAGCCCAAACCATTTTACATCTACTACAGTTTAGACCACACCTTTTCATATTCAGTCTTGGTTAAATAAAAACATAAATTAAAAAAAAAAAAAATAAAAGTAGGGATTTCTGTTGACTTTTTAATGTCTTTTGGGGTTTTTTTTTGCTGCTGGGAGTTTTTTTGCTTTTGCATTTGGGCTTGTTTGGATTTGGGGTTTGTCTTCCTCCCAATTGTATGAATTGTATGCTAGGTCTCTGAATCCATCTTGACACACCTATCAACTAGAACTGAACAAAGCTCCAAAACCAATGAAAGAAACATTTAGAAGCAGCTGTATCAGAAATAGCTGTAGCTGGTGTTCTGGCCTCAATTTGGATTAATTCTTCTATTTTTCTGAAAAACAGGCACAGGATGAGGATGCCTCCTGTTATTTTCAGCTTTTTCTGCAATCTGAACAGACCTCCTGGTATCCCTCATTTGCCAGGATGTGAACCTCTAAGTTGTTTTTTTTCTTTCCTGTTAACATTTTGGAGAACTCTCCAAAGTCAGCTTCTTTTTCAAGTTATTTTTCCATCCTTTACTATTATATTTTTAATTAAATGAATTATATTAATCAGAACTATAAAGTGTTCTTTGAAGAGTTTTATGACCTCTTCAATCATCAAATTATGTTCTTCATTTAACAGCAAGGTTTCTCCCAACAGTCTTACATTTTTGTATTATTCTTACTGTTTAAGTGTTTGTTAAACAATGTTTGCAGCCTATGTCCCCAAAATTTCCCTCAACAAACTAGTGCCTAGGCTGCATCAAATTGTGCCGTGCTTTTCTAAAAAAGCTTTTTCCTTTTTATAGCTTGAGGATCCAGGATGCAGAAAAGCACCCAAGGTTGAACATATATGATTTTCCCTGCATCAAACCATTCATAACCCCAAACCCAAGAAGAACATTATGCAAATCTCTGTGGTACAAGAAGCAATTCCTCTGAACACTTTGCAACAGATCATTTCCCTGGAGTCTGCATCAGAAGGCAAATCAAAACTTTTTTCTGTGTCTCTGAAAGTCACCTTGAGCAGAGCTCAAGCTGGATAATAGCATTCCCCTCTATTACCTGCTGCTCCTCCACTTTTCTTCAGCCCTTGCTACCACCTCTCTCTGGCAATACTCCACTGAGGTTTTGACTCGTGATTTTTGTTCCCTTTTCCTTCACATGGGTCTTGATTTTCAGGTCACTTGCTTAATTTTGTAAGGCACTTCCAGACACATTTGATCTGGAAAACAGTGGTACTTAAGGGGTTTGATATTCTTGGTTTGTTTAGGTTTGCATTTTTGTGGCTTTTGAAACTGGTTTTGTTTGGTTGTTTTTTGTTTTCTTTGAAGTATTTTTTGGGGAAGGTTTTTTGGTGGGGTTTTATTGCTAGTATTGGTCTTTGGTTTTTTAGCAGGTTAAGTTACAAAACAGAATGGTATTTCACCTAGGACCTCAAGTCCAGAAAAGCACAACAGTTGCCTGCCATCCATACAAATCCACCTGTCTGAACAACCACCAAGAGAGGCTGTTCCCATTGCTTCCTGGTGCCCAGCTGTTGGAATCAAAACAATCCAAGCCCCATTCCTGTGACATTGTTGCCTAAAGAGTTGTTTCTTATTTGATTTTCAAACAAGAGCTGCGTTAAGTGACATATAGTAAAACAACATGGTATCTTCACCTAGCTTCATTTTAAATTTCGAATCTACACAGAATTAGGAATGAAATTTGGATGTGAAAATATGTATCTTAGAAAACAAAAGGGTTTGTGAACTCCTCCACTGAATATAAGGTATTTAATAGCATTATTCACTTTATAAGACTACATTTGGAAGTACATTTCAAAATAAGACTGAACAGAGTATGTCAAATCAAGCTAAAAGATTTTAAAACTTCAGATATGTTCTTTTTTATTTACTTGAACAATTTCCAAATGCCAAATGCTTGGCAAACTTCATTAAGTTTCACTATCCCTAAATTTAAAACAGTTTACCCTAGAAATCCTTACAAATTCTTCCAACTTTTAAAAACTTCTATCTTTCCTGACAAGCTTTTCAACAGGAAGGAATCTTGCATGAAGTCACTCTGGGATGAGTCAGAAGGGAGTAACCTTATACCTCAAATGACAACTCATTTTTCCTTCACCAAGGCTGAAACAACACTTATCTGATGGAGCAGCATGCACTACTCTGCCTCAGTCTGTCAGGTCTGAAATATTACCTTCAAATATATTTTTATATTCAGAAAGACTGAAACACCGTGTTTTTGTTGGGCAATCAAAAGATTTCAACTTAGTTAATATCAACAGATTTGAGTAATGCCTGTAATATAATTTCAGAATCACATGCTATTACTTTTTTTTCTAAGGACCTGATAAACATTACTAATTTTTAGATTTCAAAGTTACTCAATTTCCTCAAAATACCATCTTTTTGGATGTTTTTTGTCACAGCATCCTGACACCGAGCACTTAAATGCAAAGAAGAAATAGTTCTTCCTGAAACAGGGAAATCTAAAGCCTGTAAGAATGAGACTTCATCTCCCGCACAATTTACTTGTAAAGTGAAAAATGCAATAAAGATAAGCAAAATTATTTTTGAGTCCAGTTAGAACTGACTTCATATGATAGAAAAACATCACAAATAGTATTTCAGGGAATAGCAGAAAGTCTATTCCTTTCTATTTGAAGTACTAAATTATGAAAGCAAAGGTCTTGGTTTAAGACAATTTAAGGGGGACACTCTAAAATGAGTTACCTACTCTTTAGTTTAACCAATCCCTTTCCACCAATAAGGAAAAAAACATAAATACAAGTAGTGATAAGTGAAAAAATAACAGTTTACCAAAAAAAAGCAAGAGGCAAAAAAATTAAGTAAATAATGTTTAGATCCAAAATTGTTAAATATTAACAATTATCTGGGAACAAAGGGAAAAATGGTGGAGTAAGCTGAGTTACACAGTCAAAAGCTAGAATTCCACTCACTCTGATCCCGGTTCCATTTTCCGGCCCCAGGCTCTTAAGGAGAGAGCAGCAATTTCGGGCACAGACAGATATGGAATACAAACAACATTTTGAGGTACCCAGGATGAGAAACATCTCCCAAGCCCAGGTCTGCTGTTTGGCTGTGTCCATGGAGCCTGTTTTTCCCCCAAAAAGGGATCTGCTGTTCCACAGGCACGGTGGAACACACAGTGTACTTGGCAATGAGGGTGCTGAGCGACAACACCTCACAAATTTAGCTGTGCTAGTGAAAGACATTATCACCTTCAGCTGTCTTTTTTTTTGCCACCCTTCTGCAAGAGGTTGCTGCCCCCACAGCAGAAGCCAGGGGAAGAGAGCACGCTGCTCGCCTTGCCCACACACCCCAGGGTGCAAAGCCTGGAGCTGCTGCCAGCTCCCACTCATCAGCATCTCAAACTCCAAAATGTGCCCTGCAGCAGGAGAGGTGCAGATCCAGATCCCCCAAGAGGTTGGGGGCTGCTGAGCTGTCCCTGTCAGCATTGCTGGTGTGGCTGTCTCTACCCGATCAGCTGCCTGCTGACAACTTGCAAGGGCAAGGAAGACAAGTTTTAGCACGTCTTCCACCCGCAGACCTTCTTCAAGAAGCAGTAATCAAGAACTTTCTGTTTCTGTGAACATCCTTCAGCTAAACACTTCCTTTTGTAACTGGTCATGTCGACAAAAAGGCAAGATAGAGGAATTTTAAGGCTAGTAACTTTTTAGTATACATTAGCACTTATGAGTATTTCCTTAGCACCAAATAAAGCCTAAGGAAAGCAGAGCTAATGAAAGCTGAGTTTCATTTCTTATCCTCAAAACCCCAGTAGTCTTCCTCTATTATATTCTACCATGCAATACTATAACTATGACATAGTATATGCTACTACAACAGTCTGTACCTGATAAAAAGAAACCTCTGTGAGTACCCTAGAAATTTCTCTATTTTTTTTAATGCAAACCAAAATCTAAGTTCTCATTAATACTTACATTTTTAAGACCTCCGTCACTTTTTCTGCTCAAATAGATTTTATTAAATTGGAACAATGTCAGCTGCTGCATGAAATATGCAGTTGAGCTTCCTCTAAAATAATATTTATCACAAAGAAAACTTGAATGAAGACTTAATTACAAGATATCTTGTCAGATATATTTGTGATATTAAAGAAGCACAATAGTATATACTTAATTAGTGACTGCTAAACAACAAACAGATTTATTGACTCCAACTTTGCAAGTGGTTTTCTCAATAACTTTCCTCCTGAATGGCCTGTGATACCTGCCCTGTCCCCTACACACACTAATGGTATCAACAGCAGAGCAATGACTATGAGTTAGGTGTCTACCTATTTATTTTCCTTAACTAGTCACAAATGCAGTAATGGCATGGAAACATCAAAAGGGAATAAAACAGACTTTTCATCAATATCTGATTTTTGTCTCTTTAAAAATATTCTCCCTCTCTTCCTGGAAGAATAAGTTTGTAGATCAGTTTTTAATAAGACATTGCATCTTGTTGATTGGATCCTTCAAGCAGCCAAGAGACTCCAGCAGCAAGAGATTCCCCTGAAGCTCATTTTGAAATGGAAAATATTTACTAGAGAATTGAAATATTATCATGGAGCTGAGAGAGATTTATCTATTAACTCCAAAGGATGAAATCTTAAGTAGAACTTTATTTATTTCACATCAATCATGTTGCTTTATCACTGTGAGAGATGCAAAATAAATTTATTTCAAAAAATCTCAGTCTCCTACCCACTAACTAAGCTTTCAAGAAAGCAGTCTAGTACATACATACTTATCTATCAACTGAAAATATATTGTTCTTGTCTACCAAGTTGGAGACTGACTAGTCTCAAATTCTCATTTGGAGATGGAGGGATGGGTTTTTCCTGCTGTTCATACAGAGATGGGACTCAGAAATGTACCACAAGTAACTAAAAAAGTCCTACCACGCAGTGTGAAGACCCAGATCTGCTAATAGACAGGGAGAGGAAGGCACAACTGCCTTTTTCCAGGCTGTGATTCCTTGGCAGCCACAGGCAGGCTCCCAGCTGCTACTGTGATCCTTTCTGTCCCTGGCACTTATCTGTCAGGAGCTCTTTGAGTCTGCTAAGCCAAGCTACTGACACAAAACTCTAAGTTCAGGTTCGCTTTCTGCTCACTCAGTGAACTGAAATGGCTTATTCAGGGTCAAAGAGGACAGAGTGAAAGAAGCAGAGGCTGCATTAAAGGTCAGTGTTTATTCTTGGCTTGTGCCATTTGTGGGGTGATGGGCACATCCTAAACAAGCAGAGATAGCAAGGGGTAACACATGATGGAAGGAGCCCATAGCACACCACACATGACATAATGCACCCCAACATTTCTGCTCCTCAGACATGCTTCTGTTTCAGATTTCTTGTTACGTTGTCTGGTTTTCTTTTAAACAAAAAACAAAAACAGGGGGGAAAAAAGAAAAATAAAGGAAAAAACTTTTAGGTGCAAAAACTTTAGCAGCTCACCTTGCATCAGAATATGACCTCCTAATCTGATGCTCATAGCACAGCTCAAAAGATTTTTAAATAATATGTAGGTAAGTATAAGTAGATGGCCCAAAAAGTTACTAATAATGTATCTTGGATATTTTTTTTATTTCCTCTTACTGTAAATGCCCTTTGCTTCCAGTACTAGTTGAAATTTTGCTAGGCATGGAGGAACACACACCTAAAGAAATTAGTTAAACACATAGATGTCACCTCCCCACAGACTTCAGGGACATTGTGCTCAACACAACTCCCTACAGAGAGGCTACCAATAAATTCACATATATGCACATATTCATTTGTGGTGTATCCACACAGAGAAAGCTTCCTTCACCTCCAGTACTAAAAGGATTACTGCTCCACAGCAAAGATTATTTTGAAAACCTAAAAAAGGTTGTGCTGCTTCTGACTCCCACCACAACTTCTATTTGCAGACACTCAGAGTTACCACATGGCATCCCAAACAGAAATCCCTAAAAGCTCAAAACAAAATGCATTTGAGCCATACCCACAATGACACATACATCCATGTTCTGCAGCCCCATGCATCATCCCTCATGTCCACTGCACAAAGGTCCCTGAACCCCAGGCACAGCAGCACCAGCCATGCTGGCCCCAGGCTCTGCCGGCCCCCAGAAATGCTCAGGCATCTCTGGAAAAGCATCCAATGGCTTGGTTTGGAAAGGACCTCAAAGCTCATCTAGTTCCAAGCCCACTGTGCCAAGGACAGGGACCGCTGCCACTAGACCTGGCTACCCAGAGCTACGTGCAGCCTCACCTCGAACACCTCCAGGATGAGGCCTAGACCAAACCCATGCCATGGATCATCCTGACAGTTAAAAAAGTGACCAAATCAAATGACACTTCTCAGACTATACTTAAACCAAATTTTTTGCTAATAAAAAACATACCTTGGTGCCTGCATACAAACAGCAAACCGTTTTGGCAAGGTGAGGTTTTTTTTGGGTTTTTTTTTTTTTCCTTCTTGCTCCTCCTCGTAAAATTTAAGACTGCTTTTCCACATTTTAGCCAACCTCAAGGCCTGACATTAAAAGGCAGAGATATTTCAGATATATACAACTAAAGTGCATCCAGTTAAACTCCCTCCATATTTTAGTTTATTCATTCCAGGGAGGGCAGGGAAAACAATAGGTCTGAACCTAGTACTTTTGTCTGCAGCATAATCAAGGCTTTTATGGTACACAGGAGTGAAAAGCACTAATGTCTCACCAAAACACTGCAAGCTCCTACAGCACTCAGCAGTAAATTCAGGAGCTGATGCACTGGGTGAATTCTATTGCCAACAATTAAAAGCACACCAATAGTTACTTTCAAGCAGATCCTTTGAAGCCACACACTTGGGCCTCTCAGCAGCTGTTGGTTTTGATTTCCTGCTGCTCATAGCCATAACCCCTATGGCTGTAGCAGATCTGATCTATAGAAATCTTAGAGCCTACTTTGAAAACAGAGATCAATATAAAACTACCACTTGACAAGATGGTTGCACTACAGATAATCCTCAAGAGGTCCAAATGGAATTAAAAACAAGCATTTTACTAAAATGAGTACACAGAAAATTATCAGTGGGCTGTGGGGAGAAAACCATTAGGAATTTTTAATCTTAAATATTTACCCTCCCATTGTATTAAGACTATCAATCATGGTCTTTGAGAAATTCTCTTTTCTTAAACAAGTGTGATATTTCTCTTTTTGATACCATCAACATACTACAGAAATTTGAATAGACTGTTTGGAAAAATAATTTTAAATAGTGGGGGAAAATCAGGAGAAGATTAAGACTGTGCATTCTAGTATCAGGTGTGCTGCAAAAAGGTATTACTTCCTTGCTAGACATGTCCAGGGGCTACAACTCAACCCTCCCCACCTCCCCCTAATATTACTCAGCCCAACATCTTTTCCCTCATCAGGCTTGTCCTTATCACCATCAATAATAATTTTCTGCACAGCAGAAGTATCACTAGGCTTGTAATCACTGCCAGGCTCCTCTGGCAGAAAAATCACTCTTTGACTCTAACAGCTTTAGAGAGGCTGTGACAAGCATGGCAGTGATATGTTGACAACCATTTTGAAATGTAAAGGGCTCGTTATGGACAGACACTAAAAGAAAAAGCCATTTACTTTTCTGCTTTAAAAACATTTATTTTTAAAGAAATGTTATTCCTAGTTAAGTCAGTTAAAAAAAAAAAAGGCTTTCCATTTCTAGCAAAAGAAAGTAGTTACAGAAAATTATGGAATATGTTGGTAGAGTATCCCAAAAAAATGCATCTAAAACTAAATGATTTTGGCTGCTGCACTGCAGGAACCAGGCACTGCCTGGATAAAGGAGCCAGTGCAGATTCAGGAAGGAACTGAGGAGCATCATAGCCTACAACAGTCACTGGTTCTTCGCATATTTCAATCAGAAGAGGCAAAATAAAGATGACTTCTAACCCTTCTGAGCGTTGAGATATGTGCCATTACAACATTTTCAGAGTTTGGGAAGAAACACGCATCAGTCTATCAATCCTGAATGTCCCTTCATATTTTGGCTAAAAAACCCCCCCAAATCTGTCATTTCTTCCAAATGAAGTAAAAGAAACTTTTAAAGCTCTGAAGGTTAAGGCATAAGACCTTTTTCTGTTCTGTATGTTGAACTTTTAACAGTACCAACCACGAGCCCATGCCATCAAAGTCCTTCAATAACACCACAGGATTTCTGATTTACCACAGTAGGCAGGTCTTTGCTGGGCACAGCAGAAGGTAACTAGGTTTTGGAGAATAATCACAGGGATAGTTATGGGCTTAGGCAAAGCAAAAACTATAAAAACCGAGGAAAAGTCAAGTATGAAGGGTTCATCTGAGGTATAACCACAGCAAAATTCATCTGCATAGCCAAACACAAAAGAAAGTATCTTTGTATTTATATATATTTTGAACAGAAGGCATTCTACTACCTTACATAACTTTTCTTGCAAAAATGTTAAGATAAACAGATTTTCAAGGTCTCTAAACATACCCAACATATACAATAACAACATTATCTAAAAATGACCTGAAGATTCTTTTTAAAAACGACAAACAATTCTTAAATTATATCTTCATTCTTTTCAAAGATACAGCTAACTCCAAGCCAGACCGTTTTGTTTTTTTCCTTTTCTTTCTTTCTTCTCACTTCTTAAAATTTTGTTATCCCAGTGGAAATAGCATTGAACATCCAGAAACTCATTATACCACAATTAAAAACACTTTCATTACCTATTTCTCGCCATATGTTCAAGTAATTACAATCAGTGTTAAAATCTTGTAATTATAGTTTGCAAAAAATTGACTGTATGACAGATACTTCTTTGCCTCATATTTTAGTAATGCTAGTTATTAATTATTCGCACTTCTGCAATGCCTGAAGGCCATTTCAGTAGGAAAACACAAGTAGTAAAAAGACAGACCATGAGGGATCTCTTTTAAAAACTGGGCTGTATTTTTCTTAAATCCATCTCAGCTAAGATCAGAGACATCAAGCTGTACAATTACCATAAAGCATTAGTAAAGGGTAAAGTTAGATTCTAATATTTCCATGCTTTGCCACATTTAGTTTGAATTAATTCTCAATTCTTTGACTTTAATACATGAAACATTAGAAGACTTAGACCCTCAAGGCTACTTAAACTGCTACATTTCTCTCTTGGCCCTTAACTCTTTTGGGACCTTTTCCTCAAATTAAAGAAAAATGTCTGTCTTCTGCATGCATTTCCTCAATTTTTATTTTGCTTCTTTAAATTCATGTTATATTTTGCAAGAACATAATAAATGGGGAGGGGTGGGAACCCAATTTCCTGGATTTGGACCACTTTGTAGTCTAAAGAAATTACACCTATTCATATATATAGCACTGCACTATATCATAGCAACAATTATTTATTATTCCATAAAAAATGAAATTAACCTTCACATATTCTCCTAGCAGAATCAAGAACTCGCTTATCTCTTTGCACTCAAATTAAATTGTAATTAAGAAAAATCTTTAGTGAAAATAAAGCATCAGTGACCATTGTGAAGTATGTGTTTGTTTCTAATGATCCAACATATTGCAGAAAAATCCTTATGATATCTGGATTCACATTTCAGTATCTTTGCTTCATACAGATGTTTTAACTGATAATTTGTTGTGGCGGATGTCATGCTTTTGGCAGCAACACAGCACAAAATTATGTCTTCAGAGTTTCTGATTTTTACATAGATAAATTGTTCCAGAAAATGAAATCTCCTTCTATTATGTCTGACATTTTTTCTACTTCCTATCTAATATTTATCTACAGTATCTACATTCCCCCCACCCCCTAAAAGTGGGTTAGAAGGGTAGAAGGGAGTGGTGGTTGTTGTTTTAGCCTTAAATGACAAATGTCCAGGAAGAAATTTCATTTTTTTTTTCTGATATAGCAACTTTTTTTGAATTATTTAGTAAAATTATCTCAACACAAGTGCATAAGAAGGTAACAGCAAAAGTTACCATAACACCTCTGCATGGACCTGATGAAATGTCTCTACACTTCAAAAATGAAATATTTTCTAATCTGCTGAGTCTTAGAAAATTGTTTCTTATGCATTGACCACATGTTGGCATATTGTTGCACACTCTTCTGCCAATTTCCACCACATTTATAGCAGACATACTCTTCAAGCTGCACATTTACATATGTGACTGTATGTATATAAGGTCCAATCACAACAGAAAGGATGATGACTTCAAACATAAAACACCTTCCAAATTTTCCATTCTGAAATGAAGTTAACAAAAGCAAGATGAATTCACTGAACCTTCCAGTACCTCTAAAGATACATTACCACAAAATAACACAAATTAATTAATTTAAGAAACAACAGGTATAATTAGATTTTCGTTCGTTTTGTTCTTAATGATGTATGATAATTTTTAGTCATGACCTGATTCTGTAATCCTCCTGAACTCTGAACTCACAGCAGTTCTGGATACCAATGTTCATTTTCAGGCTTCAAAAAAGACCCCTTGGAAACAGTTTACAAATTGAAGATCATCAACCAAAATTTAAATTCTTCCCTACATATCTATTATCTATGCCTGAAACGTAGGAAGCAAGCTACTCAGTCCTTAAAAGATATGCCTTAAAGATAACACATTTAAAAGGCACCAATAGCATTTAGTGCATTGAACCCAAGGTGCAGAATACATGAGCCTAGTCTTATGGTTACTTTATAATGAACTCTAGTTTCACTGTAAAATTAATAATTATTCACTATACCATGCATTTAGGTTTAAAACCTTTCGCAAGCATGAGACTTAAGTATTTCTTTATTAGGTCTAATTTAATTTTCTCTCTGGAGTAAACTTCAGAAACAGATATGACTGCTCAAAATGGGACTCAGGAGACCCTTCCAAAGCAACCAAAGTTGCTTTGGAAATGAGTACCAAAGAGGAACAATATTCCAGGGAAGAAGACAACAGTGGTAGGGATGTAGCATGGAACAGCACAGCACCACTACATGGCTTTACTCTGAGATGACCCTATGCCAGCATGGTCAGGTCCACTGCAGCTCTTGGACTGGAACAATTTACTGGGGCATTTGTTTCCTACAGAAAATTTCTCAGGAACTTCAGTGTCTAGGTTTTGACAGATGAAACTCAGATCCTGAAGTCAAAGACATCTCTGGAAATTGAAGTCTAGCCTAAACCTACCAATGCAGCTCCTGGCACTGCAGATGAAATAAAAATAGGGAGCTGCCTGAAGGCGCCTGTCGGATTCCATGGCTGCAGGGCTTGTCACCTTTCAAGAACAGAATCTGTGATGGGGAATACTGATATTTTGGGCCTTTACATCTTCTTGCCCTAAGCAGAACTTGCCCTTCAGGTGTTTGGTCCTCATCCTCTCAGACAGCAACAGGATGGCTTCTGACCTTTGCAGAGGGTTATTGGGTTCTTACATAAGAAAAATTGCACAGAAGATCAAAGTGGGAGCAGTGGAGAGCATTTGAAAGTTGCCCTCCACAGCCAATAGTATCCAGCTCAACATTTCAGTGATACCATAGGGCTAAGGTAACTGTGCCAGAAACACCAAATTTGGATTTACTAAAACTTGCATCAGAGGGGGGAAAGTAATTATGGATAGGTTAACTGAGAGAAAGACAAAGGAAAAATACAAGTGTGCTGAAAAGAAGAGAAAAAAAAAAAAAAGAAACAACAGTACAAATGCCCCTTGTAATCAGGGTTATCTGAGGATAAAAGGGGCAGCCCTGTGTTCCATCCCTGCAGATTTAATGAACACAATAAACTAAACCTGCAGTTCTGGTAATATCACAGGGGCTGAACCCATTTCTGCACTCAGGAGGAGCATGAGCATGGCAGGAGGAGATACTTTCCCCTGCAAGCATAGGGCAAGCACTCTAGGGGGGCTGATGTAGCATCCTGTTGTCAAGTCAGAAGGATCAGTACCCACAGAATCAGCATCTTCTCAGTCATTTCCCAATCCACTGCTGTATCCTGTCCACTTTTATGTTCTATGTCTGCTGAAAGTCACACTTCAGGAAGGAGAGTGATATTACTGTAGTTAAAGCTGTTATGCTGTCACTATAAAAAAAGTATAATTAGATTTTCCATTTGATTTCCATGCTGATTTGACATTCAGAGCATTTTTCTTGCTTTGGTTTATGATGGGTTCACACTATATAGAATTGTCATTCAATGAATGACAGATTTTAGTTTTGTGATCTTTTATTGGGTTATATAGTCAGGAACACGGTATGAATTTTATGCTAGCTAATGAAGTATCTGGTCTATTAAACAAGATTTCAATTAGGATTTCCAATTTTTTAAGACTACATACTTGAATTCACTTTCAATTTACTTTTTAGTTTACTGTGTAATTATGGCTACTTTTAACTTAAAAAGGTTATTCCTACATTTAACGGACAACACATATGATCTGTATCCTACAGCTCACGTGTTTTTCGTGATTAAGCATCCATAGATGTGAACAATCTTCTGACTTGTTTTGTCAAAGATGAAAGGGATTACTTTATTTTCTGTTGCAAACACTCTCAGGATGACCCTTTCATTGTGGAGTTAACCTGTCTGAATAACCAGCCCATTAAATTAAATGAATTGCCAAAGCTGAATCTGACAATCCTGTACAAAGAGCTATTCATCAAGAGATTTGCAATGCAAGCGAACAATGAGAACTTAAAGTAGCAATATTAAGGTCTGTACAAGTAGTGCCAATTAGTGCTGTAATATTTCTAATGTCATACTTTTGTAGCTCCTAATAGTGCCATTCATTTAACATGTTCCATAGGACATGGGCTTAACCTGAAAGCTTTATGGCAAACATCATGGGCTTTGATATAGTTCAGACTGCAATTTTTCCAGTTTGTATTTTCAAAGATTAGCTAATCCTTCTATAAATTGCATGTTCAAATATAGCCTCTTAAGTACATGGACAGAAAACTCCCACAGCTGAATTATCTTTCAATATCCAGCCATAATACATGTAATTCCCACATAAATCTGTAGTAACTCCAGCAACACATTAACTCTCCTTCTTACTGCCTCTCCCCAGGATGGCTCGCTTTGTCCAAAGACTTCTTCAAGACTACTTGTTTTGTTTGAAATGTGGAAGCTACAAGCAGATGGAAGAGAGCCCACACCTATATTATTGCTCTTGACTTCTTTTCCTTTCAGAAATCAGAAGTAGCTCATCTGCTTACTCCTGATTTTATTGCCAGCCTCATCGAAAGATTGTTTCTCAGTCCTCCAGGTGTTGGTCTCAACTCCCCAACACTCACACAGTGCATCTTGTTGGGAATCAGCCCCAAGATCTTTAGGGTTTGGTCACTGCAACCTTTCCAAGGCCATGGGCAAGGTGAGGTTTTCTCATCACAGACATACGTGGTCCCTGGGAACTGCCACTCTAAACATCAGTATTGTCAATTTCAGTACTGCTTTCACATCTTTTTGTCCCTCAGGAGACTCAAAGCAGTAGATAGCAAGTATTAGAATACAGTTCTAGCTAACAAAAGATTAGGCTATAGCACTGAGTGCAAAATCTCACTCTTATTGATAACTTACTCTAACACCATGGATGTCTCAAAGAGGTTTTTAAGATGAACTGAACCACAAGAGAATAATCGTGAGTCCTGACCATGCTCTGCATATACCTATGCATGGAAACAATGCTAGTGATACAAACTACTGATAATTTTCACCCAATTTACTTTAGCAGCAACAGCTTAAGATTTCCTAGAGCAAATCCAGCACAAGTGTCAATGGCCCTGTCTTAATGCACTTCAAGGATGATACATGTGTGATTGAACACACAGTGAGGAACAACAGGAAAATATTTAAGATTTAATCAGGCCACATTTCCCTTCCTGAGATTAGTTCATTAATCTCTGCATCTCTTCAAAGCTGTCACAACAGGATTTGTCTTCTCAACTGTTTATTTGTTTAAAGAACAAAAAGAGACATATAAATAATTATTTTCTTTTTCATTCTTCCCTCCAAGTTGTCCAGAATATTTATAGGTTCTTCTAGATGAGGCAGTATGTCCTACAATCACTGAAGATATCTAAAATAAAGTCATCCTATTAAACTTTTGCCTCTGCATGCCAGTAGGCCGCTTTGGTAAGCTCAAAATAAAACCAGACAAGAAAAAAGTGCAATAGTCCATTATATAAAAAATGGAAATTTTTCTTTCAAAAATGATGATAATTTCATTAATATTTTACAGGGTTTTTTCTTTTTCATTCTGAAAAAGAGAGAATATTTGATTTCATGTAAGAGAAAAGACAAAGTTTCATACAGAACCCATGAAAAATCCCAATACAAATTCCCCAAGACTTGTTCCCTTCTGGTTCCTCAAAGACTTAAACATAAGCTAAAGGGATGGTTTCATAAAAATGCTAACAGTATAAGTTTTTAAAAAGGCATCAGTGAAAGCAAACTTCCTCCTTCTATTCATATTACAGGAAAACTGTATGCTTATATTTACTATTGCTTTTTTTTTGTCATTAAACTACTATTTGTTTTATTCCATTTCTTGGTTTGGCTACCAATCAAAAAAGAAATACAGAAATTATTTTTCATTTCAATAAATCAGTTAAAAATTTGCTAATTTTCTGCATAATTTAATATAGAATATTTATAGCTTCAAATGAATTAATCACACAGGCAAATTACAGACATCATTAGTCAATTATGCATACCACCACAGGGCGTGCAAATGCAAGACTCCAATCATACAAGATGTCTTCAAGTGTTACTGAAAAGAGCATTAAAAACCATGGGCTAAAGTCAGACTTGTGACAAATATTAGAAATTCCTTGAAGTTTACAGTATTTCTCTCCAGTGGAATGAAACCATTTACTCACTAACCTCTAAGCTTTTTGATAATTTCATTTCTAACAAATCTGATCTGTTTGTAGAATGTAAATACAATTAGCTCCTCAAGTACAGATTGTTTGGGGGGTTTGGGCACCAGAAGATTTAGCTGTATATTTGATTAAATAATTATTTCCTTCACCTGCTGTACATTCCAGTGCAGTGGCAGTTCTTTGGAGAAAAGTGAGGTTTGTGTCAGAAAAGATTCTTTAAGATACCCAATAGAGCCAAGAAGTCATATTTGGATGTGTGTAATTAAAATCTTTATCTAAAGGAAATAATTAAAAGTTTTGTTACTACAACATTAAATTCAAAAGTCATGTCCTCAAGAAAAGACATTTAACTTTACATCATCACAACAGTTACAAGACCTGTGTTCCAATATATATCTAATCAATCAGTTTGGGTCAGCAATTCCCCTCCTTGCTTTATGGTGTTAAAACGTCTTTGGATCCCAGGAATCAAATCCAAAACCTGCAGTGCAGAGGAGGCTCATCCAATTTGGGCAGGGTAGTGGCAGCATGGCACAGCAGCACCACACCAGGGCCCAAAACTGAGGACACTTGTTCCAGTACAGCCTCACACTGATACAAATCTGCTGCTTCTGAGCCTGATTTTGTTGCAGTCAAATGGTTTATTTCTGTGCCAGATGTGCTGGCCTGGGCAGGATGCCCCATTGCAGGTGTCCTGCCCCAGCACCACCCCTCAGGGCTGCCTTGCACACCAACCACAACAGGGCATTCTGGCAGACAGACTCTCCTAAAAGGCTGGGAATTGAAAGGATGTCAAGACCTTCACAAAGCATGTTGTATGCAAGAATAAACTACCTCATGAGCAAGGAAATACAATCAACCTCCACAGAAAAAAAAGAAATAATGAAATAAAAGCTGTGCTTGGCAGTACAGCAGCACTACAAAAAGATGATGAAAGAGTAAACTGATTCACAACTAAGGGACACTACAGAACTTAGACTAAATTGATTTCATATTTTTTTTTCCACAGTTGACCTTGTTGCCATCATCTCGATCTTCACAAAAACACAATGAAATCTTTCATGTCTTTAAGTGGTCAAAACATCTCTCCCAGGAAAAGGTGGTAGAACCACAGAATCACTGAGTTTAGAAAAGACTTCTAAGATCATCAAGTCTAATTAATGCTGCATCAAGAGACAGAAAACTCACATGAGTGAGCTGAGACAGTCAGGTTGGCACTGGTGCTGGTCATCTAAGCTCTGAGACAATACTAATTCTTCATGTTTTTCCTTAAGCTTTTTACATCAATATCCTCATAAATTATGCATTTATTGAGCAACACACTGATTTGTCTTAACTTGTCTGGAGAAAAACACATCTGTGTTTGTGGAAAATTCCTATTATAGTCTTCTTTTAGTTATTCCTCAAATCCTCTCCTGTCACCACAGAAATAATTCATAGTTTTTAGGTAAGGTTAAGGTCAAAAAACCACAAAGCCACTCTGTCCTAATTCACTCGATAGACTGCACTTTTAACCTTTTTATTTTGCTTCTACGACTCAAACTCAGATGGGTTTTAAAACAATGATGTGGTCTTCTGTCTGCGACAACAATATAATCATATTGAATCCAAAGCATAGAAACCCTCCAGGAGATTAAGTTCAGTTGTGCATTTAATCAGGTTCACATGGAATAGATTTTTACTATCTTTCTTTTTTCTACTCTCTACTTTGGATATGGTTACTTTTTCTTTTCTCCCTATTATTTATATTATCAGCTATTTTTCCAGTCAGATATCTAAATATAAAAAGATAAAACATTGAAGTTGGTGGCTGTCTGCCCAGTTCAGCTTTTGTAAGAGATAGAATCACAAAGATGGGTTACATTGTGTGCCTTTGCATCATCACCTAGAAAAGCAACTAAGCATTACAAGGGATTTGCATTCCCTTTGGTTACTTCTTTTGCACAGACTCTTTCAGGTGTTTCAGAGTGACCAGGCAGAACTGAATGTTTTATATAAACTGGCCAATGGAATGTAACTCTGACTCCCGAATTTGAAAACGATGCTACAAAGACAAAAATTCAAAGTTTTCTCCTCTCATTTTGTGCATGAGCCAATAAACCACTTAACATTAAAAATTAGTCCACCTAACTATGCTGCACAGGAAGACACTAAATAACACTGCAACAATAAGTGTAAAAAAGTGAACTTGTTAAAGTTCACAGGAACAAGAAACTCAAGGTTGATAGCAGACCCTGCACACATCCACCATCTTAGAGCACAGCTTAAAAGAGGCTATGTGTAAAAAAAATTAGTGTTAGAACTGACTTAATTATTTTATGAGGTGTTTCCGCATTCTGTATTCAAAATGAGGTACATCTACTGAAAAGACAAAAAGAGGGAGAATGTCTTAGTTTTGTGTAGTGTTGTGCCACTACAGACTTTGAGGAAAAAACTACAAAGTTACCTGTTTCATACAAATTTTCTGAGTTTTGACATGGTTTGGGCACACCTGAAAGCGCACAGCTAAAAAATAGCTTTTTATGACATCCATTCTCAGTGGTGAAATTCACTATGAGGCCAAAAATCACTTTATTAAAAAGAAAAGGAACATGAGCAGATTAACAGGGAATCTCAACAAGCTCATACTCCAACTTGACAGACCTTACCATGCTGACTTTTCTTTAGCACAACTGTTAATAGAAGGAAAAAAGGGGATAAGTTCATTGTTTGGGGAAGAAGGAAAAAAATTACTGGAGATGGTAAACTCACTTGGGAAAGGTCCTTTAAGGAATTGGATGGCCTTCATGTTTGCAATTGCAAATTCTTTTTTTTTTTTTACAAATAAAATATTAAATTTCAAAATCTACAAGCACATATTTTACAGGGAAGGTACCTGCCCTAATGTTTCTATTGAAGTTTGTCCTATTAAATAATAATAACTAAACATAACTAGTCCTCATTAGTTACTCCTCTGACAGAGAAAGAAAATGGTTCTGCCAGTCTGGATTCAGGTTGCCCCTGAAAGGGGTACAAAACAACAGGGCTGAGGTTTCTTGGTTCCTTCCTCTGCCACAGCATTTTTCTCACCCTGGGAATTGCTGGGTACAGGTAAGCAAGGATGTAACATTGATCCTAAGCAGATATTGGGAATTTTCCTCATTGGTTGGGATGGTGGGAGCAACACCTACTTCCTAGGTTACATAACACAGATATGGAATAAATAACAAAACAGTAAAACCCCCAAACCCACACCAGACAAAACCCACAAACTTCTTGTTCCCCACCCTCTCATTCTCAGAAATTTCACCTTTAAAATGAGCATGATAATTTCTGATAATCTCAAAGCCTATATTTTTTTTTCCTTTTTATTTAGGTTATATCTGACAGTCTACTGAGCTTAACTGAAAGATAAAGCACTTATTACCACAGAGACATTCTTTCATGTTAAACTCAATCTCACCAAAAACGCCACCCTGTCAAATATCTAAGGTTCTATACTGCAAGCTGAAGAGTTTGGGAATTTTAAGCTCAGCTTCAAGCAATGAAGACCTTGAAAATCTTGCAATACCAGCTTGCGGTTTTGAGCTCGGTATTTTATGTAACTATCGACCAGGAGATGGCAGCAGCTCCCGCTGAATTTATTTACACGGCTACGAAATTACAGCATATTAAATCCCAAACAAATATGGAGCATATGCAAATTATAAATGTGAAATCATAAATCCTGCAGATGCTCTTAAAACATAATTCTTCATCAGGGAACTGTATTATATGTGTATTTCTATTTTACTTGCATGGTGATCGTTTGCTTCTGGGTCACCTTCAGAAATGAATTAAAAATTGATGTATTTTCATATGTGGTGGCATATTCTTTGCCAGTCAGAAACCAATGATTTATTCCCTTATTTATAGATTCAGTAATAACACACTGCAGAACACAGAGTGATTTGTGGGTAGTGGTGGATAAAACTTCTGAAGTGTGATTTACTGCTGTAAGGAAACATCCAAAAGTCAAGGATAAAGCTAGGATACAAGTCCCAGGTATGAGGGTGTTACCAGTCCAAAGGAACGGGACTGGGAGACAACAGGGGCAGCATAACTGTGCTACTGAAAATAAGGAGCAGAGATCTAGAGAAAGTGTGAGGAGACCAAAGCACAGGACAAGACTCTGTAGTCTCTCTAAAAGTTAAAAGCTCAAATCTCAAAAAGCTGCTTCAAATCATGACCAGTGTATAAAAATGTGAACAAGAAATACAATTATATTGGGCCAGCAGGCTTAATTGTGATTTTATTTTTCCACCTGTGTGGAAAGATTGGCATCACAGTCCAGCTGGACCAGAACTGCAGCTTTGTGACAGTGGGGACACTGGCAATATTTAATGCATCTGTTCCCTTCTGATGGAAGAGCAGGATCACAACAGACCAAAGGCCTTTTCCTCTCCTAGCCCCAGACAGAAAGCACTGGCTTCCCTCTCATGCTGGCTGTTTGAAGGCAAAGGGCTCTGTGGAACACAGGTAAAGCCATCCAACAAGAAAAATCTGCCTTTCAACAATGGTGCACACCAAAGGCAGCCCCCAGCTCACAGAACAAGGATTGTTTCCCACAGATTCCCCTTGGATAACTCTGCTTTTGCATACCCAAAGCATCTGAACTCTGGTGACTCTGTACATGATTGCTCAAGACATGCTTTGGTATCAGCCTCTCACTGACCTAGATTTGCGCCCATGATATTCAGTCTTTTCTTGGTTAGAGCAGCTCTCTCCTTGCACCAAATTTATGAATTCTAGAGGGGAGAACCCCCCAAAACAACCAGGAGAGAACTTTCTTTGTTACAAGCTGGATCCTAGAGAACACCAGACTGGAGGGTTTGTCTGTTACTAGCAGAAACAAAAAAAAGACAAATTACCAGAGAATCCTGTGTGCAATGTTTTAGTTCCTTCCCTTATGGCTGGCACTGTCTTTTTGGCTCCTTAATTTAAGAAACTACTAACAATATTAATATAAATGAGAACATGGAAGTCAACCTCTAACAATTGAATGGTCTCACATTTTCTCAAACTGTAGGCAGCAAGATAATTGTCTGACAAGGTTGAAAGGTTTAGCCATACTTGCAGATGGTATCTGATGAAAAATTATATCTTCAGGATGACAAATCAGCAGTCACCTGCATTTTCTAAGAGTGCTAAACCTCCAAAAACTGCAGAACACAAGAAAAAAGAAATACCTCCACATCCTGATGTATAGATTTTTTAAAATCTATTTATTGTTAAATCTGAGAGTGCCTAATCTGTCCTACCTGATGAGGCTGAAAGCCAGTTACAATATTCCTTTATTAGTTAAATGAAGCAAACAAAGGACGAGCCTGTTATGACATAGGCTAGAAGACCATCAATAATCTGACAAGAACAAGCTTCTAAGACCTCTTTGGTGTCATTATTCTGACAGAAAGAAGGGCCAAAAGAAGAGACAATTGGCTGGCACAGAGTGCTGGTAACAAGAGGGTCATGCTGTGCAGACAGGTGGAAGCATTCTGAAGAAGGGGCAGAATTTACAAAGACCACTTGTTCATGTGAAAGCATCTGCCAGTCCCTCAGTAAAGCAAGGTCCTTCTCTGTGCCTGTCAGGTCTGTCTCAGCTTGTCTGGATCCCTCCTAGCCACATGAATTTATGCAGCAATGAAACCTTACATTTACAAGGCAAAAAACATCACATGCTTTGTTTTGAGGTTAATCAGCTGTGGTGTGCTTGCGACGATCCACAAGTCCTGCTCCAGGTGGGGGAAGCACAGGCAGCCTCACACACAGCTGCAGCTCTGCAACAGGTACCCCACCAGGCTACAAGGGAAATTAAAGCTCACAATTGCATATCATGAATCAAAAAGGGGCTGTTGATACCTGCTTTATAATGTGAGATAACTTTGGCTAGTTTTCCAAGAATGCCAAAATTTTTCTCCATGAACAAGGGGTTTTTTTCCATATCCTTGCACTCAAATTTACTGTAATTTAGAACTATCTTATACACCTAAACTGAGAGGAATTAAGAATTCTGAGCATTTTTGGTCTGATACTTTCTTTCCAGAAATAGAATTTTTCAAGGAAAGCTAATCTTCCATAATGTATTTCAGCGTTCTCATCAGCCGTTTATAATTACATGATTTCTGACACCTGCTGTTATTTGACTTATGAGGTCAATATTTTCCAGTTATAACTCTTTACTGAAATCTAAAACAAAATTATCTTCTACTAAAATATTTTGACAGTTTATTAGGCTAAAAACGTGACTTCAACAGACCCTAAGAAAGACTTTTAAAAGTTCCTCTATTTGTTCTCTTGAAAGATAAAATGTACTATATTAACATATTCTGAATCTTGACCACTTGATAACAAGAGAAATCTACTACACATTATTAATACTGGGGCTGAGGCACAGAAAATTTTGACAGTTTTTAAGTTTGTATTTTTCAAACATAATACTAAACTCTTGTGGTGACTCCCAAAGTCACTCTGTCACTCTTCTCCTCAGCTGGAAAGGGGAGAAAAAACTCTAAAAAAAGAAGGCTCCTTCTCCAGTCACCATCACAGGCAAAACAAAGTCAACCTGGGGAAAAGATATGCAAATTTATTACCAGTGTAGGGTAATAACAAAACCAAATGTTAAGAACACCTTTCCTTTTCCCCACAGCCCTCCTTTCTAAGCTCAATTTCACTCACAATTTTCTCTGCCTCCTCTTCCCCAGAGGCACAGGAGGACAGAGGGGCTGTGGGTCAGTTCATCACACATCTCTGCTGCTCCTTCTTCTCATACTATTCCCCTGCTCCAGTGAGGAATCCCCCCCAGAGGAGACAGTCCTCCACAAACTTCTTGTAATGATATGCAAATATTCGAGACTTCCATGTCTGAGCACATAAAAACTTTAGAATCACAAAAACAGATGCTTTAACTTCAACTTCTGTCTTGAAAGCCAGTGCTCCCAATGCTCTTCTTGCCTTCCATCATTCTCCTCTCAATAATGAACAAGGATCTTCAGCAGCTTTTGCTTCCGTCATCCTGAGGTAAGGAGCCCAAGATTACAGAGAGACTGAAATAGAAAAACTAATTCCACCAAAACCTTAGGAGATCAACAGCTCGTTGTTTGCTTTCCTTAAATAAAATAGAAAGTATCTGATTTATTCAAATGCGACAGGTAAATGAAAAGGGAAAATGTTCATGGTGAAACACATCAAGATCTTTCTATGCTGGGAGGCAACTACAGATATAAACAAGTGACTCAGCCTCCTGCTAAAAATGTTATTTCCATCCTTGCTTTTCAAAAGGAGCCTTTTGTACAAAATCCACACATCATTCAGCTTTACTGAAATGAAAAATAGATGCCCACTGTCATACAGCTATATTGATTATGAGTGAAAACGTGATCATTTTGCTTTAACTTGCCCCACAGCACTGGAGTTCCATCAAAGCATCAGAAGGAAATTAATGCTTTCATATAGAGCCTAAAAAAAATATGAGATGTTGCTCACTTTGCCCCCTAGACAAACAGGTATATGCCAGTAGCTGAGAGGTAATAGCTTTCAGAAGAGAACATGAACTCTAGACTTTTATTAAAATCATTATTTAATGTGCAAAAAATAATGAAGCCACAGCCTTGGCATTTAAAACAGCAATTTGTAGTCATTACATCTTAGATCATGATGCTTATTTTGTAAAAAGCCAGTCTTTCTCAAATTAAAAATCCATCATCAACTCCCACAGATTATGTAGTCCTTTAAATGATGCCATTTCATACAGATTTATTCCAGCTAAACAAAGAGCCAGTAAAGTGGCACACATAAAACATCAATTTCACTGCTTTCTCTCTAGAAAGACCTTTCTACTCCTTAGACTCTTAAGAAATCTCACAGAAGAGTTGACTAATGCATGGATATTTTAGTAATCTCACCTTCCAGGGACATTTTATATCTTAATTTGTCATTCTCCTTACCCCCACTGTAGATTGAACTGTAAAAATAACCTTCAACAGAAGGTTTCTTTCTTCTCTTTTCATATTTAGAATGGCAGTCCACAAAGTGAATGACAGTAAGAAGACATCAACTAGCCTAAGTGATCCCTCTAACTGATGAGCATTTAATCCATTATGAATATTAGATTTTTGACAGAAAAAATAAGTAGTTAAATCTTGTTCCTCTCCAGTAAAAATCCTGTTAAAAACTTGCACAGAAAGATGATGCAGCCCTGCATAACTGACGTGTAATTAATTCTGTTTGATTTTCTTTAGGCACAAAGTGATTTTTATCAGATAAATCCTTTGGTCTGAAAAGAACTTGCAAGATCACACACCCTATGCCTTACTAGTGGATTTTACTCAGTAACTTGCAGAGGTGTAAATGAGATTTACATGTGTACCAGCAAGAGAACAAAAATGCACTGCACGTTTTCTCTCTTTCCTGCTTCAAGACTTCCTTTAATTACCATTTGAGCTATAACAGTGTCAAGAAGTTGGGATGCCTTTTGAAAAGAACATTCAAAGAGTCAGTTCCTCCCACAAATTATTTTAATATATGGACCTGAAACAGCACGTAACACCACCTGTAATTTAAATTTTGTGTTGAACAGGCACGCTGATTTCAATCCCACTCCTCTTTTCAGCAGAAACAATACATTTAAATTAACGTGTTTCAGAGTACGTCCTCTACTGTCTTCCAAATGTCTACTCAAAACACCTCTCTCACAGATGGCAATGCAGCTTTCCCTATACCCTTCTGCAAACTCTACACCTACCAGATAAGATTTTAATTAGGGGCTAAGCACAGGGCCTACAATATTTTATCAAGGGACTACAATATTTCATTTGTTTCCATACTGTCTATCTAACTAAAGGGCCTCCCCTTCAGCTGTATCTGCCAACAGCTCTATCCTAGACTTGTACCTCCAGATGCCTGGGGCATAAACTTTCTATTAACCCTAGAGAAAAAATTTTACTCAAGTCCTTCAGAATCTTAAAATGTTGCAGGAAGCTCCACAAGAGACGAAAATTACATTGCAAAGCCAACAAAACCCACACTCACTAAACTGTTCTTTCCCTGGCATTTATACAAAATGTAATTCCAACTGAAAAATATTTTTTTAATAAAGAGAGGAGAATGTAGGGATCTGCAATAGGACTATAATATATGCAGCCTGTACGATATAAAACCAGGGTTTGATACATGTTTTGCTTAAGAAGCAGGCTGGTGTACTTTTCATAGCAACCATTTCAGGAAGTTAAAAAGAAAAGGAACAACCATCATGACAGATAGCTGGCTGAAAAATTATAAAATGAGGTCTCAGATAAGTTCCTATAATCAAATTATGCCAATACCTATCCAAAACCAGGGTCTGAAAATCTCCTTGAGATACTTAATAAAATATAGCACTTAAAAGAAAAGTGAAAGAAATTTAATCAATGATGCCAACTGGAAAGATATAATCTCATGGTTACTCACAATACTTCAGTTTGAACAGCTTCAGAGTGAAGTTGACAGAACCCTGCACAATCTCAGAATGCTACTCTCTACAGGCATCAGTGAAATGGAGCTCCATGCTTTAATTCATCACCAATGAATCTTGGTATCTTTAAAGGAAATAGGAATATCATAAATTTGTATCCAAAAAACAATCAGAGAAATTACGAAAATAATCAGTACCCTTTATTCAGAAAATTCTACCCTTAAGAGTTTGCTTAAAACCTAAAAGTCTAAAGTTTCTCTCTCCAAATTGTTCTCAACAATTCTGACACTAATGGAAGCTTCACCGTCACCTTCCCATATTTAACTGCAGAGATAAAAAAATTATAATGAATACTGACACAATCTGTAGGATAGGATAAAAAGAAAGTAATTTAATTTGGAAGAGCCTGCTGTCTTGCAGGGGAGACTGGCAAGCTTGCCTCACTCTCAGAACAGTTTAGCATGTTCTTTACCCCTACACCACAATGTTATCAAAAAAAAATCTCAGAAGCCAAAGCACCTCTCCAGAATATATCTAAGAGTGTGCTGGATCCTCCAAGATGAGCATCTATTTAAAGATTTTACATGCTGTTCCTCATACACACCTCCTAATTACCTCCAGTTATATCACCACAGACTGAGGCAGGCAGTTGTACAAGAAGGCTGCTGCTCATTTTTTAAAGGAAACATCTTTATATGTAATCCAAACAGCAAACAGATAAAATTCCCCTTTCATACTGCATATGGGTTGTTGGGTATTATTGCTATGGACTTCAATGTTTAAATTCCAGCAAAATATTAAAAATCAGGCTCTTCACTATAGGAAGACCTGTTGTGGGATTTTTAAGAATATAAACATGAACAGCATTAATAGAGCTGTGTTGTTCCAAAGAAAAAAAAGAAATTATTTTCAGAACCATAAAAAATGGCTTATTCATTATAAGTAAAAACACAGATATGGTCAGAAAGGCTTTTATTTTCAGTATATCCTTTCTACATTGAGTTCACCTTTTCTGCCCAGTCCCAGCAAACATTTGAAATTATTATGCATTCAAGAACAGTGTATTTGCTGAAAGACAGACATACTTCTTCAGCTTGAAACTCAATTTGTGGTTGAGTGATTAATGTCATCTAGGTCTTGCAATTACACAAGTTTGGATGTCACCCAGGGGGTTCAGGTTGTCATGCCAGAAGAAGTACCTATATTTCTTCTCAGTTCAGTGCACACCAGGGCATGTTTCCCTAGATGGAGTACAGGCTCCCTCTATAGCTACAGTCTCACAGACAGCACTGCCTGGATTGACTGCAACAGCTTAAATTTACATTCCTGTTTCTCCACTGCAAAGCAAAACAAAAACACAAGCAGCCATTCCTACATAATCTCTGTTGTATCACCTGCCTTCCAATTACTGCTCTCCGATTCCCATCACAACCACTTTTTCAGAGGTAGTTGCTAAATACAATCCAAAAATATACCACAATAAAAAGTGATTAATCAAATACACAGATTATATTTAGTAACTCTGATCAAGTCTTGCTTCACATTAACATTTCAGATGAACCCTTCTTTTATCACAATCTCATTAATATTCTGCTAATATCAGTCTTAATTAACAAGCACTACATACCTTTCATTCTCTTCCCCATGGTTTATTTTTTGCATTTGTGTTTTCGCAAAGTAGATAAGATACTAATTGTATCTCCCATAGCAATCATGTGAAAACTTGTCACCCCACTAAGTCTATCAGTCTGTCCCAGACCAGAGTCCCCAAAACCAACACCTGGCCACTCTAAACCAGGTGTTTGCTCTGCTGCCAGGCTCTAACAGTGGCTGTGTATCTATCCTCAGTTTAAAATTTAAAGTGCAGAGTAACCTGCCTTAGCCTGGCTTTTCTGTAGAGGGATGAGTTTCCTGCCCACATTTAACTTGCTGACCTCTGCACTTGAAATTCCCTTTACCATGCCAGGCAGGTGAGCGAAAGTGGTGGATTTGAACATGCTCATGACAGCTGTGTTTGCAATGAGTGATGTGCAGAGGGACTGCAAGAAACACTGAAGAAAGTTTCCTCATCTATATCTCATGTGCCCTCTACAGCATGAGAGCTTCAGTCCACTTTAATGCAAAGTCACACATGGCAGGTTAAACCCCTTCTGACTGTTGCTGGTCTTTGCTTCAAGGCAAAAAAAAAATGGAAGCATGTGCTTAATTAGGGGCAGCTAAAAAGATGTTTCAGACAGCTCCTAATTCTTGTGAGCAATCTCATGGGCCCTGAGGAGAGCCCTGGTGAGAATGTTTTGAACTCCTCCCAGGATAAAGAGATCAGGCCTCTAAATAACATGCTGGGCTTTGTCCTGCAGGGGCCTTAAAGGATTCACATATCAAATTACTGGATCTCTGTGACGAGCTAAAAGCTCTCCTGCACCCAAGAGGAGAAGCTTGGATTCCCTCAACTCCTCTCTCTCCCTCTCAGCTGGCAGCAGCAGCAGTGTGTGTGGGACACCTATGCAGATTCCCTGCCAATATAAATCCACCCCAATTCTCAAACACCTCTTGCTAAGGAAGCATCTCTCACCTTTTGGGTGTTGAAGTCAAACACCAAGTCACAGTCCAGGAAGCTGGTAAAGAGCCTCTGGGGCCACACCTAAAATAACATATCCCCCTGCAACACCCCAGAGCCTTGCAAACCCTTTTCACTGCCTCTCAAGAAACCTCCTGTACCACCAGGGCTTTTACCCATTTGCTCTTTTGTCAGCTGCCATGTGAGCCAGTAAATCACTTCCACACGCAATCTCACCAGAGATATCTGAACCTCTCTTGCTTGACAGGTTTTTATAGCTGAAGCACCTTCAGCAACTTATCCATAAGAGACTTCAGGCTCTGCTTAAGCTTGCAGTCCTTCCTGAAATGCTTATGAGTAAGAAACTCTGCATACCCTAATTAACCCTCTCAAATAATCTTTCTGCACTTTCAGGAACACCACTGACACAAACATGTCACTTGCAGGCAGAGGAACAAGCAGGAAAATATTTTGGAACCCCAACAATATTTTTAAAGAAAAGACTGAACATAATAAATAAAATTATTTGAAATTGACATTTCCTTTTCTCCCTCACAATGAGGTAGAAAAAATAATGTTTAAGACTTCAATTACAGGATTACAGAATGGCCGTGTTTGGTAGGGACCTTAAATATCATCTAGTTACAGTGCCATGGACAGGGACACCTTCCACTAGATCAGGTTGCTCAGAGCCCAATCCAACCCGGCCTTGAACACTTCCAGGGATGGGGCAAGCACAGATTCTCTGGGAAATATATTCCAGCATCCTCACCACTCTCCCAATAAAAAAGCTTTTCCTCCCTTCAGACACTGGAAGACCTTAATTAGGTGCTAATAGCTATGCCTGTATTTACTGAGTGCATCCATTTCACTGAAGCCTGGTTACATTTATTGGATAGTGAAAAAGTTTACAAAAGTTGCAAGTTTGTCTAGGTTCCAGTCCACCTTCCCACCCAGGAGAAATTAAACTCATTGAAGGTAATCCATTAATTTCTTAGCAGTGGCAGGATTTCAACTACTGCAGAATCCTAATTACTTGCAGAAACTGGAAGTGCAACCTACTTGCTATTCATATATACTGTAATTATTGTTAAAATTAATATTGAAATAAACCCCAGCTACAATACCACTAATAATAACAAATATCAAAGTGAAATAAAATCTGTTTTAGGAGTGCTAATGTGGGCAACAGATTATCAGTCACAACAAACACAATAGCTAACACAATCAGCTTAATTTTATAACCATCATCCATAAGACATCATGAAATTATCACAAAAAAATCTTAGGGAATGACCATAAAACTATTTTCATGGCAAAACATCTAGTAGAAAAAAAAAAAAATCTAGAAAAGATTTCTAACTGGCATCCAGCTATTCTAAAAACCAAGAGCTCAGCAGCATGCAGCTCTCTCAGCCTTAGGGTTGTCTGTACTCATGCTTTCTGCAACAGCGACAAAAGTTTCATCTTTACACACAAAGCATAATATTTNGTATTAGATTATACAACCACCAGATGCGCCTTCCTGCCTCAAAAAAAAAATTCACTCATTAAATTGTTATCTCAGGTTATTGAGATCTCTCTCTTTGTACTCTCCTGACACTACTCACCAGCTAAAGTAAAATAGAGAGACATGCACACACCACCACACAGGAAAAAGCAAAAGCAAAAAAAACCCCATCCAAAACAAACAAAAAACCCCAAACAAAACAAAAACACACCCAAAGCAATAAAAACAAAAACAAACAAACAAAAAAAAACCCCAAAGAAGAACAAACAAACCAAAAACCAACCAA
>VYXD01016019.1:2012905-2066090 GCA_013397195.1 Hylia prasina
AAAAAAAAAAAGAAAAAGAGAGAGAGAGAGAGAGAGAAAACCCCCAATAAATGAAGGTAAAATCCATTGAAATTCAAGAAATCTTATCTCAAGTCAATAAACTTTTCTATTCAAGGACTGTAACTGCTGTGCCAGGACAATTAGCCCACTGGTCATTTACACATTTGTAAACCATATAAAGCAAGCAAAAGGTATTTTCCCTACCGAACAAAATCAGTACTTTTTTTCTTTCAGTTCTGTACAATTACAGTATTTGATCCAACTCCAGAAGAAAAAGATTTACAAGGATCTCTCTCTCTTACCACTTCAAGGAAGAATGAACACTATTAGCAGCTGAACATAAGCCATAAAACCTACCAAGCCATCTAATAAAGCAAGAAGACTATTCTTGCTGCACACATCACTTCCCTCCTTGGGAACTTTCTCTACTGAAGCCAACTATAAAACAGACCTAATACCTAAAATTAGTCAACTGAGAATTTATTTCTCCCAAAGCAATAAGTTGGTTTTTTACTCAAAACCAGAGAAAGAGTTGTTTCATAGTTTCAGCCTCTACTCTTAACATTTGCCTGTTTGCTTGGTGGGCTTTTTCCTTCATTCTTGATTTCTGTTTGATGACAAAGGTTGCAGAATCAGATCCATCAATGTTTCAGTAAGAGTCTCTAGCTGATCCAAAACAATATTTCTCAATAATGACAGCACAAACAAGCCTTAGGAAGTTGGGGGGAGGGGTGGGGGTGGTTTAAACGTTCTACCCAAGTGACTTGTTTCCAAAATATTGGTGTCCAGAAGTATGGTTAAAAAAAAACGAAATTAAATACTTTTACCTGCCATCAAAACCAGTTTAATAATCTGAAGAGAGGAAAACTAGTCCAAGCCCCATCAGCACCCCCCAGGTGGTATATTTGTTCACTCCCTGCAAATACGCAGTCTGGAGTAAGAGTCCATGATTATTCACCTGTTACATATAAAAATCCACCTCTTCCTTATAGTATAACACTGCTAAAAATATTGTTTGTGTTAATACCAAACACTTGTGTTTGGTATTAGCTGTACTGAGAAAACAAGCTCATGACAACTAAAGCAATGATAATAATACATTCACTCTCTGAGTTATCATCTTAAGTCATCTAGAAAACTTCCTCTGCAAGATCTATGTTGCTATCAGCATACAACAAAGACAAGAAACCCCTAAAAATGCATAGAGCACTGCAGCAAACAGGTGGAAGGTGCGTTTGACAGAAGAAATATTGGCTGTTCCTGTGTCTGGAAATGCATTCAATAATCTTCCTCAATGATTAATACATCCCATGTGTGAAAGCCTGCATAAAAGACCAAGCAACAGCTGTAATTTACTGAAGGAGGTAGGACAGCTCAGCAGTAGAAGCCATCCAAGTTGTAAAATGACAGTGTATTAGTAGTTCCCATCCATTTAATTACAGTTTAAACTTTCCAATGTGACACAGTAATAAATTGAAAAATGCTGCATTACTGGCTATTTTTTTTTTGTTTTAGACAGATGTTGTACATGGTATATTGTGGACCTTTTCCATCTCTTCCTTTCTTCCTTTCTGGCTGGTTATTGCCTGGCTAACAGGATGTTTCATTTTAATGAAAAATACATTACTGCATTAAGATAAGGTCACCAGTTCTTAAGTTAAATGCAATTTCTGTAATAAAATTAATTGCATAACCTACATAAAATTTTTTTATGTGGGTTAAACACTTTTAATTACTACCTAAATTTTGTTCAACTGAACATTTAAATGGAGTATTCACCTATAAAAAGAATGTATATACTGTGAAATGCCTCTACAGTTCTTCACAGCATGCCTTTTATATGTTCTACTGTAATACAGAACATTGTCAGAACTGTTAAAATCAACTCTTGAGCAAGGCTGAGGGGAAAGAGGCAGAGGAAAAAAACCCAAAAACCTGCCAGTCTGTGAAGTGTGAAAACTGGCTTTGAGACTGGACCTGACTTCTCAGGGCCATGTCCAGCTGGCTTTGGGGTATTTTTAAGGATGGAAACCTCACAGCCTGTCCAAGTACCCTCAAATACAACATTACATAGTAGAGAGTCATAGAATATCCTGAGTTGGAAGAGAACCACAAGGCTCAAAGTCTAACTCGTGGTGGCCTTGCTCAGGACCCAGAATCACACCATGTGTGCTAATTGTAAATCCTGTTTTGTTCCACATAAACAGCAATTATTTGATATAGTTATCAAATTCCTATTGCAACAGGAGCTAGAGCTCAGACATAAGCAATCTTTGCTTATAAAAAGTGGTGTTTTCCCAGTAATGTTTGTCAGCTTAGCACCAAGATGACCCGTGAAAGGCAACATTAGGAAGGACTTTATCCCACTAGTTACAAAGTTCTTCTGATATGCGGAACAAAGCACTAATTCTCCATTACATTCAAAAAACCAGAAATTACTTAGATGGCTGTTACCTGAAGAAACAGTCCCTTTTCTAAAGTTCTTACAATATAAATTTGTATAGGCTAAAAGGTTTTTTCCTTTGAGAAATAAAAGGTTCCTCAAGAGAACTTTGTTTCAATCAGGATTAAAATCAATATTTATTTTATTTTTTTCAATTCAGCTCCTGAAACTCCAAAAACAATAATCAGGTATTAATTCAACTCTAAGTTAGAGGATATTGAACTGTGTAATAATGGGTCCTGGGACATGAAGAATGGATTTATGAGTTAATTTACCATGCAGACTTTTTTCTAGGATATTTTTAGTTTTATGCCTACAACACAATGCATATTATTCAGCCAATTGATTTATGAAAACAATATCCCTATATAACTTAAATGTGGTTCCATTCTTTAGAATTAAATTTGACATTTTATGTTCTCCTCATTTTAACTGAACTGGATTTTGTCAACATAAAAAAAATATCATACATAGAAAGAAGAAAATTTTCAGAATGCTTTCATTATAAGAAGTTTTGGAAATACTTCCCTTTTATAACATCAAACTTAATAAATTAGTAGCTTAACTAAGTGAATGTATTACATTCTATGGCAGAAACAATACAAGCCTCTTGAGAGTATTCCTCATTGTACTTTCTAAGTGTATTCTAGGTGTTGAAAAAAAGAAACAGCCTGTCCCAACTCAAAGATACTGGGGAATCTGACTTCCTAATCCTACTCAGTCTGTAATGAAAACTCCATTCTAGGAAATATACCTGGAAAATATCCCAAAACCAGCAGCAAACAAGCACCAGAACTAATTAGATTTTTTACTTTTCATGCATTTTTCAATAAATTAAGCCCATGTTTTCTTTCTTCTGACTTCAAGGCATTTTCAAGTTTTTATACTTTTGTTATATCTAGAAAAAAATTTTTTAAATGTAAAACTAGTGAATTTTCCTTACAGTCTCAAAGTTTTTACTACCTCTGACACACTGAATGCAAATTTGCATTCTATTGTTGCAGAAACAGGTTTGGTTTGTTTTTTTTTTACAGAATCATCTTTTTGGAGCTCCTTCTTCCTTTGGTTGGCTTCTCTCAATCATTTAAATCAAATTAAAGTTGAATACACAAGTTTGACATAATGGTTTTGAAATTTTAACTAAATTACTAAGTTGGAAACTAATGAAATAAAATCTTATAGCAGCAGACAGTACTGCAATTATTAGCTATTTCAAAAATATTAGTCCTACATGATTTCATTAAGTTGCTAAAACTCAACAAGTGTTTTAAAGATTGCTTATAAATATATTTAATAAGAGAAATTTAAAGAGATTGCTATTCATTCAAAGGATTTAAAAAACTGCACCCGCATCCTTTTGGCTACAATACATTCTCATTCCTTTATCAAGTTATTGTCTGTTAGCTACTTTGTTTTGGTCCCTTGCCCAGAATAATCTATCCATGAAATGAAATTTCACAGGTGCAAGATGTACAATGAGAAACATATTTCAGGCATTTCTAATCATATACAAACCTCTCCACAAAATTTTTAATTTAATAAAAAAGGTTGCATCCCCATATCCTTTTGCTTAAACTTTGATTTTTTTGACCAAGTATTTAGACCAATTTCTCTGCTCTTCACATGGCTCTTTTTTATTGAAGACATTGAGCCTGCTTTTCTAAGCAGAAACATTTCAGGGCATTGCAACTCAGCTTCACAGGGGAGGACAACATAATCAATATGAATGAAGTTATATTTAAAGCACAACTAACCTTGGCTTCATATATATTCCTGTGGAAGTCTTACCCTCTGAAGATCTGCAAAACTTCCAAGAACTGTGCCCAACCAACACTTACTCCTCAAGCTTGCCAGGCTTGCTTGGCTTAAATTTGCCTTCACTTGTGTGGAGCTTTGTTTCCACTCACTTCAAATATAAATTACTGATGAGCTGGTTGAAGTTAATTTGTTTTACTTTTGCAGAGCAAAATTGGATTTTCAGGGTAACAAAGCATGGTTTATCTAATCCAAGCGTGGTTTATTTAATGTGCATTAAAATGTAGTAAAATAGTGAATTTGGATGCAAAAAAAATTTGCAAAACAAACAGAGGGTAAAGTGTAAAATATATAAAAATGATCAAGTGGCTCCCCAAGTGAGGATGGCTCCCCAGTGCCAGAGTTTCCAGAGTGCCAGAGAATCCAGACAGGATTTCCCACATACCCAGGGAAATGCCCTTCAGGTGTCAGACTGACTGCACTAAAAGGTGAGGAAGCAAGAAATCCTAAGACCCATTTCCATCTCTGCCATGAATTACAAGAGTATCAATTTCCTTGGGTAGCCACTGCCCAGCTAGGAGGGATAACTCCAGATAAAACTGGAGGGGGCTTTGGAGCCACAGAAGTTCATGGCATAGGGTCTACACACTGTGCTTCCAGCAGGTACAAACACTCCAGCAGGACACCTCCTGATGAGAAATTCCTGTTGATCCCATCCTGGAGGTAATAGACCTTGTGTAAACTGATATATTAGTTCTTAAAGAAAGTAATAGTTTTCTCCAGAGATATGACAAAATGTCTTCCTCTTTAACTTCTCATATTTATGATTTGTTCAGGACAAGACTACAAATATAAGTTTGCAAGGGACTGTTTTAATTTCCCTGGACTCCAAAGAGCAGCAAAGCTGGCAAACCTGATCTCTCTGTCTTTGATCTTCTTTACTTGTAGACAAACTGTAAGAGATTAAGTTCTATTCCTATTACTTAGTCATTTAAAGTGATACCCCATGATTCTCCAAGGTAAATGCATTAGGCTACTGATCAGTCTAGGGATTTTAAACTAAAAAAGATTGGAAGATTTATAAAATACTGTTATCTTATGCAGTTCAGATTAGACTTTCAGAAACCCTTTGATAGTTTAGGGGGATAACTCCTATTTAAACAACATCTAGGGGGAATTCAAATGGCTGTTTTTTCACTATCATGTAAACTGCTCTTTTAAATGATTATTCCTTCTCCCTATGTTTCATATTATGAAGATACTTCACTTTTTTAAGGCTACAAGAAAATATATATAGAATCAGGAAAGGGACAAATCAGTGCTAAATTAAAATCCTTGATTACTGCCATACTGTGAAGCAACAGTTTAAGGTTTTCAAGAGTTGCGCCAAGTCCCTACATACTCCATACCCACAGTATCCTAGATCCAAATATAGGAAGCCCTAGGAAATAATTGAATCCTTAAGGAAACTACCTGAACAGCTCCCAAGTTGTATATGCATTTTTTCAACTTAACTGCATTTATATCCTTCCAAAACCATTAAATTGTCCCCAGGGGAGCCACAGGAAGGCAAAGGAAGCCTTCCAAAGGAAGGAGGGTATTTTTCCCAATGCTAGACACGGTGACAACTGTACAATATAAGGATGGCAAATATATGGGATTACTGCCAAACTCTCATCCAAGACACACTGATGTCTTCATCTAGTCAAATATGTTCTCCAAATAAAATTCTATTATGCAGAGCAAAATGAATGCTATATTATGGATTTTGGCATGAAACCACAGTGATTTTTAACTCAGTTGTCTGCCATGAATCAGGATATTAATTGGCATATAAATTGTACAGATGTACATTCTGCATTAAGTGACCTTTTCCTTTCAAGGTCTTACGGAAACATTTGTCACTAAAATGGCCACTATGAAAACAAAAAACCTCACAATCAGTATTGCTTATATTACAAATATCTGTACAACTTACTCTTCTTAAAGAAGTATTCAAGCATTTCCAATGGCTTTTCAAATAGATCTTTCTTTAATACAAGAGAAACTTCATTTTTACTATGCTGATTACATCACTAAAAAGCCCTCTTTGAAAGGTATAAGCAGATAATGACTAAAAATGTGCACCTATAAATTCCAGGTTTAGTGCTTGCAATGGAAGCTGACGCAGTTTTTCCCTTTCTGGCTCCCTTGGGAGAACAGACTCATTTGGGAACCACTGCCTTCATCCTCTGTAAATTTAGCAATCGAATTGTAGGATTTCACTAATGATTTTTACTATTTCTTTATCTGAACTTGAAACTTACCCATACCTAGAAAAATTTTTCATAACAACCCAAGGCACTTTAAGCCCTATCATTATTATTATTCATTTATGTGTCATAATTTCCAGTGGCACTAAAAGGTTCTCAAAATATAAAGTCATACCTAAAACATGTTTATCTCCTACAGCATTGAATGTCTGTCTCAATGAAGTCTTTGGTGAGGGAGAAAATGTATAGTCTTTATGGTACATTTTAGAACTGTTTCTCTATTTCTAATAAATTAGTGCTACTACATCTCATTTTTCCCTACATTAGGAAAAAATGTGTGGAAATGACAACTGCCAACTGCATCAGAAGGGAGTCGCCAAGTTATGATTCATTTGCTCTTCAAGAGGGAACAAAAGAAAACCATGACAACTCAAGGTAAATAAAACTCATTAACGGTGAGCAAGCTTACCTTTAAGGACCAGATGTGTAACATTTTAAAAAACTGAGAAATGCAATAGTCTCACAGTAATAGCAATGCAGTGTGTGTAAACCTCCAAACAAACCTTGAGCTCTGCTGCTATTTCTAAAACAACAGAGCAGTCCTCGGGCCAGATATTTCTATGAAAGCACCACAAATATTTACCAGTCCTATTTCACTGATTTTCCACACACAAAAAACAAAACAAAAAAGAACCCGACAACCCCCTCAAATAAACAAGCAAAAAACACCAAAAAATAAACAAAAAACAAAAAACCCCCCATAAAAACAAAAACAAACAAACAAACACAACAACACCACCAAAAACCAAACAAAAACACCAAAACCCCCCTATTTCAAAACACAACACTAAACTATTAAGGAAATACAATCAACATATTTCAAATGTCATCTAGAGTTGAGGGTTGTTTTCTCTGCTGAGTCCCTGCCAAATCTATTGGAAGCCACTCTCCACATTCAAGAGTCCTGCCAAATATTCTTCCCTGCTTCCAAACAACCAGTGAGGGAAAGATTGAGAGCGTTGGTGGAAAGAAACTCACCTCAAAGGCTGGGGCTCTGGGTCAGCACCTGGACAAAGCAGCCCAGAGAAAGCAGCAGCTAAAAGCAACTATATGAACTCACACACCTGAAGTCCTACTACTCGTTCAAAATCAGGTGTAAAATTGCTATGCCCTTTTTGTCACTTAATTTTCCTCAAAAAGCCAAGCCTGACGTGATATAGTGAAGGAGAACTTTTAGCTGTATGAGATAATTCATGAGTTAGTTGGAGGTGGGGATGGTTTGTAAGCAAATTAAACACCCTGGAAACTTAAAAGCAGTCAGCAAAAACACACACACACATTCATTCATAAGTGCATTGCAGCAATAAAAAAGAAACAGAACAGGTAAGCCTTGAAGAGACCATCAGCCTTCCCAGCAACCTTTCACGGAAATTGCCAAGTTCCTACCAAGATGACAGAGTAATGCTAGAGGGGAAAAAAAGTCAGGGGAAGGGGAAGGAAGGGAAAATAAAGATATTTTCAAGATGGACCAAAGGTAGACAAACATCTCATTATGATGATGTTAAATGAAAACTCACCTTTTTTTTTCCCCCCCCCTGGGAAATTCCTATCACTTTTATTCCCCTTTGTGGGTTTTACTAGTTTCAGAAAGGGACAATTAGACCTCACCTCTGTTCTGCCCAGACTGTTCTTCCAGACTGAGATGCATTCCCCATGGTGTCTGTCCAAATATCACAAAGCAGCACTTTATGGGAGTCACATGCCTGAACCCACTGATAACAGAGTACTTGCCACACACACAAGAGCAGTATGAAGGAAAAAAGCAGCACACATTCCTGAGGTAGAGAGTTTCAAGTAGAACTGAACTGAAACAACATGCTTCTCCTTCAGTTCCATACACAAAAGAGCAAATGTTCCATTTTGATAATGCCAGAAAATTTGACTCATCCAAAAATGTTGAAGACATACACAGATAGGAAAATATTATATTGAATCATGAAAGAAAAAGACACTTTGATTTTTAAACTCAGGCTACCGCAAAAATTACAATTATTACTCTGGCCACTCAAGTGTCTCCCTTTAAGAAAGGCCAAAACTCGAGTCTCTGTATTTTTTGGTTATAAAAAGAGAACACTTGCATCTATTGTGCTCAGATGATATCCTGTATGCACTCAAAAAAATCAATCTTAATATAATTCTTATGTTCCTTAAAAACTTACTTCTGTGTCTGAGAAACCATAATTAAATAAGACTTCTGATGGGCTGAGTCAAATAGATATTATTGTTTAATTATTTCTTTGTACTCTCATCTGTCTTTTCTCACCACCTACTCAGCAGACAACACAGGTCAAGGGTCTGCATCAGAGGTGTCTGGAGTATTTCTGCATGTAGGCAATTCTCACCACACTGGTGTCCTGTTTCCTGATTTGGATTATTTGGTTTACAGAAGTTCATAAAAGCAATAACTGCAATTTTAGAATTAATAACAGCATCGCTCTAGAATGAATCAGTGTATGGAGTGGAGGAGGCTGATCAAATACAGAACATAATGCAAATAAAAATAATCATAACCTGGAGGATGAAATAACTGATGACTGCTCTCATCATTAAATTTTTATTTCCTCTTCCTTTACTACATTATTCTTTTGCCACTTAAAAGCCATTGGTGTGTAATAACAGGTGCAGAGGAATACCTGTATTTCACACAGCCCAGCTCTCCTTGGGGCTTCACAGATAGTTTGAATTAGCAACTGGTTCCTTCAAAAGGCAGTTGAGATAAAAAGAAGTGGTTGTTACAAATTGCTCTGCTCCCTGTTCATGTACTCTCCTTGCTGCTCCTTTTACTTCCAGGAACAGTCTCCTACTAGCAAGCAAATTAAAAGAAAATCAGCATCAGACTGGACGCAGTCCAGCTAAGGGCCTCCAGTGACCCTTTATTCTCTGCTCCTGCATTCAGTCTATTCCACAAGAGGACAAGGCATTGACAAAATAGTCACTTTTAAAAAGTTAAGTCAGCAGCTACCAGATAACAGCTTGAGAGATTTTTGATCAAGACCCAAAACAATCAGTCTACTATGAAATATTTCATGCTAATAAGCTTCCCTTTTCAGGGGAGATCTTTTTATGCTTGAATCTAGAATGTTAAGGCAACAGAATTTTAACACTTTCTAAAATGTGATTGATTTATTGTTCTGCCACATTATTTTTGGATAATATGATAAATTCAATTCAATTCATCACATTATTCTATAAATATTGCAACAAATTATTAAAGCAATAAAACCTCGTGGCAGAAGTTTAATGAGATCATGTCACGTTTGTGTTAAAGCCAAGTGATAAATTGCAACATCTGCAGTGGATGTTACCACCTTAAAAAGGGTAAGTCTGCACATTTTCCTAGCATAAGGCAAAAGTCTAAATCTTCACTTGGAGCTACAAGACAGAAAAGTGCAACAAAATATTAAATATATATGTCTAGTCACACACTACTCTTCCTTCTAGCAACGTGGACCAATCCTGTCTGGGTGCCACTTAGTATGAAATTCAAATGTATGAAAATTTGATCATATAGGGTAGGGTTTATTTACCCTATAGAGATTTATTTACAAATTTAATGGGTGACAACCTAGTTTAACAGGCTTCAAATTACTGATTTTGCAAACACTTTTTTAATATTATTGTTCCTTAATTTTCTTCTGCCAGATAAAGCTAATAGAAAACCCTATGGAAAAGTTAATCACTTATCACTTATTATCATACAAGCCAAAGTAAAAAAAAAATCCTCAAAACCAAAAAAACCATATTTCACTGGAAAAAAAACCAACATGGAAAGTATGTAGAAAAAACCCCATACTATTTACTTACAAGTTTGGAAAAAATTTCTATTTTTATGTATTACATTAGATGACAGTTAGTGGAACAGCGTAAGGGGCTGGCTACTTTTTTGTGTAGATGTGTTCACATGCAGGCGCACACTTGTTTCAGATGTGCTTAACAAGTTGATATCAATTCTGACACACAGCTGGTATTTTTCCCCCTCTTTCTCAGTTTTTTATGAGCAACAAAGATAGACTGTGTGTCAGTTTTACTGATATACTTTAATAAATGAAAGAAGATGATTTAATAGGTCTTACCATTATTCAGCCTGAGTACTAAATTTTTTACTATTAAATGTTCTACTAATTGTCTCCTGGAGGAGTTCAAAGTTCCAGTGAGTCATTCAGAATCTATTCCTACTTATTAAGAATCAAGCCCAGTAAAGGAGCCAAAAGCAAACCATGTGATTTAGATAGCCAAATCTCCACTGACCAAAGTCCTTTTGATAGAAAGGATACAGTCCATCATTGGTTAATCAACAAGGCTAAATTCACCTCATCAGCCTTCTTCTCTTTATTAGACTATAACAGCTGAAAACTATCACACCTCTGTAAACTGATTTCTAAAACTGAGTGTAGTGCATGCATTTTTAGGCGCATTGCAATAGTCGAGCAGCTGTTAATTGTGCATACCTCAAGAAACAAGCTTTTTATAGTCTCAAGGACTTTAAAAAACTGGCATTCAGAACAAAACAACACAAACCAGTTGTGAAATGGCAGTACACAAGAAATTATGCATTTAAAATTATATTTTATATATTTATCGTAATAGAAAGAAAATATTAAAGAGTTTTTATTTTATATGCTATTGAGAATTCTGAAACTCAATTTATCTGCCTTTATTAATTATATTAAATCTGAATTTCCAGATGAGTACTAATACTAGCAGCAGGTTGCTTCTTTGTGCTATTCTTTTATCCAGGTGACACTGCAGCATATTTTTGTGCATTGCCCTGACTATCAGCCAGCCCTGTCCTCAATGCTTTCAACAGAGCAGTAACTCTTCTACTCAAGAATAAAACATCACCACTCATCAACAAAAAATCTTTGAGAGCAAAGATTGACAAATGCTTCATTCCAAACCAGGTTTCTCTTCCTACATCCCTAAGCAAAGCCAGAAATTGCAACCATGAGGTGTTAAGCTGTGGAAGCTGATAAAAACCTGGAAGGTTGGGACATATCCTCAGACACACCGGCTTGTACTTGCCCCCTCTAAAATCTACACAACCCAACTCAACTTTACTGCTGTATGCGCAGCTGAGGCTCTGGGGTTTCACTTTTTAATGTTGCCACCCTGTGGTCATTCACGGCAAAGACAAAATTGTCCTCCACGAAAAAAGGTGGGAAAATATGTCGGGATTTCAAAGAGCACCGCTTCATAGTTGAACAAATTTTTCAAAACACTATGTGAACTATCCCATAATATAAGAACAGTAATGTTCTTTATTTCTGTAGAAATCTTATATGAAGATTCCAGTCAAGCCAGAGTCTTCTGTTTGCTCATCTAGCTGCAGCAACAGCAGAACATACAGCACAAGTTATTCACAGAAACACTACTTCCAACATGGAATTAATTGCTTTACTTGTGTGTTACTTTTCACCAACTTTATTAACAGGTATAAATAAACTAATAAAACTTCATTTTTCTTAACTCGCCATATCCCAAGAAAACCAAATCTATTTATTCAAATAGGTTCTTGAAATCTATTTCTAATCTATATGGCCCTTTGACTTCTTTCACTTTTTCAAACTAAAATTCCTTACTAAAAATATCAGCCATGGTTATGTTCCTTTTCCTTTCTGTATGAAAAGAGAATTGAGATTCTGTCCTTTTTCAATAATTAAAAAATATATGAAAAAGACTTCTAATCAATCTAGCTATCAGTCCAATTGTACAGCTTTTTGCAAAAGCCTAGAGAGGGACAAACATTCAGTTAAGAGTTGTAGCTAGTCATTTTTTGTTAGTCACAAAAAAGCCTACTCAATTAACACTTATCTTTATAGTAGTTCACATCAAATTATTTACTGTTATTATAGACTTGCTTTTGCAGGTTTTCCTTTTGAGATACCTGATTGCAACAGGAAGGAGGGAAAAACATCCCACAGATGCTGATACCCAAAGTTCACTCCAATAGCAGTGTACAGACCAGAAATAAACCAGCAAAATCCTTTTTACCCTCCAGATCTCCCTAAAAGGGTCTAACTCAGATGATTTCAATAATTTTATTCTGCTCTTTTGTAGTGCAGTCATTAAGAAAATGAGGTCCCTGACAGCCAGCACACTCCTCCTAAGCAAGAGAACAGGAACAGCCCTAAAGCACCCACAGTGGTCCCTTCCACACTGACCCATTTTGGGATTTTGTTTTCCTCTGAAATTTGTACCACATACCACCAGGACTAAGTTTTTTAGGAGTGTGAAAAGGACAGTTGATAGAAGCACATAAACACATTTATTTCAGCCTTGCTTGACATGGTAATTTTTTAAGTTTTCCATCTACCTGCTGAACTGAAGAGTGAATCTCTTACATCTTCATACTGTGAGTATTCTCTGCTGGTTCCACTGTCACAAGTTCCACAGACTGATGTGAATGATAGTCTGCCATACTTAATTTGTAAATCTCTATATGAGGATGTGGATCATTAAATGAAAAGATCAAATGTCAGATACGTCTCTTTCTTCATTAACACAAAAAACACCTAATTCCATCTGCATAGGTAGACCAATTGAGCATCCTACATTTTGCTATATCAAGAGTTCACATAATAATTTTAGGAAATTTGAATAGAAAGAAGAATGCTGTGAGCTTTTCACAAATCAGAAGGACTCTTAATATCACAAAAGTAATAGCAGATTTCTTTTTAGCTGAAATCAGGTTAATAACTGGCTCTCCTCTCATGCATTTTTATCAACTCTAAGTTTTTAAATATCTTCCTAATCCCCCAGTCATCATGAAGGTGCACTGACCCTCAGCTTTACCAAGCCTTAACTTCAATTATTCTAGTCTGTGACAAAGTTAATTAGAATATACTTCCATAGCAGTAGAATATAGTGGCAATATAAATGAGAACATAGAAAAATGAGACAATGTGACAGTAAAAAGGATTTTAAGAATTAATTAATCTGAAAACCACACAAAACAACCCATCATTGTTACAATATCAAACCCTTAAATTTTCCATTACTTATTTCTGTAATGTCACCAGTAAACAGCCTCCTGATACTCAAACTCAGCTGTGTCTTGGAATTTATTTAGCACATTGCATTCACATAACTCATTCTTTATTTCCACCTATTTATCAGCCCTTCTCATTGCTATAGAATAGAAACCCTCATTCAAAACATTAATGAAGGGTACCTATCATGTATGGTTGATTAAGCTGATTGCTGAATCCAAATGAACAGCCAGCCAAAGGTCTGCTCCACATAACTGGATGAATTGGATACACTGGGAAAAAGAAGGCGCATGAGTAAAAGCTTTTGGAATTTGAGCTTCTGGACTCAGATGGTCTAAATTGAGTTGGGTTGCTGGCAGATTAAGGATAACAGATTTACTGAAAAATAGTAGACATTCCTGAAACACTATGGTTACAAATTTCTACAAAATATTATCAATGTTGCAGAAAATACCATGTAATTTACAGAATTCCAAAAGCATGCCTTAATAGTAATTTCACAAATTTTGACAACAGGTAACTGCAGTCATTTTATGCCCCCCCTTCCCCCTTTTTTTCTGAAATGTTTTTTTCCACTCTCATAACAGTAGATTTGTCTCAGGGTAACACTTTCACACAATAACACTGCATTCTAGAAATTACTTTTTTTCATTGATTTATGTTTTTGCAATTGTATATATACAGTACACAGTAATATGATGGATGTCTTATCGAGAACCAAGCTACATTATTAGATGTACAACATGTTGCTATCACCAACTTTGGAGCAAACAGGCAGCTGAAAGCAAAATGGAAGAAAAAGAAAAAAGTATCTGGTGGATTGAGCAGGCAATGAGACAAACGATAGAAGTTTAGTGTTCCCAGCAAAAATATTTTAAAACAATGCCATCAAATTGAATTGTTACTTCACCAAGGAGAGGAGAAAGGCAAAGGACACTTGGTGAACATTAGCAAAAAAAAGCTGGCTTTAGTGGTGGACGACAGTGATCTACAGTTCTGCATAATAGGCTCTTCGCTCTATAAATCTGCTCCACTCCACAGCATTTCCCCAAGTAGGTGATATATTTCTAAAGAGTTCCATCTAAATGTCACCCTGAAAGCTTGCCACACTGAGGACCATTCTAAATGTCAGAACAGTCTCATGTGACCTATGACAGAATTTAGGATTAGTCTGTGCCACATGTTCCTAAAACGAATTTCTAAGACTAAGTTATGCCTTTGGAATTTGGATTCTGATCTGTGCTGTTATTCAGACTCCTTGCCTTCAAAGGTACAGAGCCTATTTTTCAGTTTATCTCAGTTTTCAAGGCTCAGTATGCTTGGAAAAAGCTGGTATCCTTTGAAAGAATTACTGTGAATCATGGCTGCATTTTGGATTTTAATCTTTGCACAAATACCAATTCTTTTACAGAATGCAGAGAAAAGTAAATCCCATTAGATCCACTGTTCACAATATTGAACATGAAGAGATACAAAAAGGCTGCATCCCCATAGCTATCATAACACAGAATCAGACACAATCTTTAAACACCTTTAACGAAAAAAGCAGGTAAAATTCATTAGACATTTAAATTTGACCTAACCAAGATAAAGAGGTATTAAAATGAAGACACTAGTACATAAAAGGAGAAGAAAAATTACAGAAAGTAAGTATGAAATTAAAAACTTTCACAGTTCATATTCACATGAAGGACACTCATGAATTAATTTATAGGAGACCAACTCCTGGTTTTCAATGGATTTATAAAATTATTCACATTTTAGGGCACCATTATGTGAATAGCACCCATTCACTCTTTAGCATCAACTCATTTTATGTTAGTTATTGGAGAACCATTGTAGAGAGAGCCATTGACAGAGGAATGATTCTTGGTGTACATATATGATACAAACTCTAAATGTTTTCTGTGGTTTGGTGCATTCAGAAGTATTTTTTGATTAATTGTGTGGATTTTAGTAAAATATAAGCTTTAGCTGAAGCTTCCCTTTGGAGAAAATTAATGCTCTTTTACAAAATACATCCACATAACTTGTAAGACGCTCACAGCAAAAGAACCATTATCCAGAAGGACAATTAAGGTTTAAAAGGAAAAAAATTCATTGACGAAAATGACAGATTAAAAAAAATGCCTTCCGAGCCAGACTGCACAAAAATTTATATAGACTACAAGAATGTTTTATTACCTTACATAAAAGCATATAATCCAGGAGTAAATCTTGATGCTCATCTCAAGGAGCACAGTTGGAGATTATGCAATTGGCAGATTCAGCTGTAGCAGCATCTGGCTCGTGACTACAAAACTGTACAAATATAAAGCACGTGGTTTTCTGAGGAGTTGTTCTTGGAAAAAGTTGTTCAGTCTGGGCAAAACTAAAACAATAATTAGTCTGAGCTTAATTATTATACAAGATACACTAAATAAAACATCAAGCTCAGGCTTAAGTAGGACTTGAAGCAATCATAAGCCTTATGCCAGCCCTCTGAAGCAAAATTAATTTCATCTTAAAGACTATATAGGTCATTGTCATAACAGTTGGGATGAACAAATTGAATTGGGGGCCAGTGTTCATCTCATACTGCTAACAGTAGTCCTTGTCACTTATTGCTGTAATAAAAGGTAGCCCACAAACTAGAGAGGGTATATGAAAGAGGTTAATAGCAGAGTCATCTAAATGTGCAGTTAGTACTCTGCCAGATTCATTGCATCAGATTTTATTTAGTGTTACTCTACTGCATCCTGCATTACCAAGCATAAAATAAATTGCATTTTTATAGCACACCATAACTATTTTATGACTTCTATTTATTAGAAATACTTTTACTGTTTTCAGATAAAATATACAGAAATACTCAAAAAATGCATGTCTTATTCTGTCATTTTTGTTATGAAGTATTTAAAACATACTTTGAAAATCTTTAAAATTTACTTTGCTTGTTCTGTTGCACACTTGCACTGGGTTAAAGTGATAGGTAATCCCACAAATTTTACCTGGAAATCTGATTGTGTTACTGCAGAAATGCTGCCTGTGGTGTTTCACAAAGCCTTCAGGATTTCATTTCGGCACTAAACCATCAAGTGACTGTGCTTTATACACTGTCACACGGTCAGTGTACTGGATGGATTAAAAAGCTCCACCATCCCAACTCACCTTAAACAGACTAAGCTTTAAGAGAAGCTGAAAGCAGCATTTGTGTTTATGCTGAAAAACACCTCAAGGACAACTCAGTCACTGGTCACAGCATGAGAGGAAAGTCCTTCTTAAAAATCTTAATTTCCTCTTATGATGAGGTACATGGGGCAATCTGCCCAGGTGATCAAGGGTTGATGAAATCTTTCTGGATTTCAGTAAAGTTTTTATACTGTCTCTCCCAGGAACCTTCTGGATAAAATGCCCATCCTACAGCTGGATAAACAGGTCATGGGATGGGTGAGTGACTGGCTCATAGGTCAGGCGCAAAGGGTTACAGTGACTGGGGGGACATCAGACTGTGACCTGTCACTAGTGGGGTTCCACAGGGCTCCATCCTCAGCCCTGTGCTCTTCAACACCTTCATAAATGACCTGGATACAGCACAGGAAGAGAGACAAAATTTGCCAATGATTCTAAATTGGGAGGAGTTGTTGACTCCCTAAAAGACAGACAAGTGCTGGATTCTTCACCTGGGATGGGACAACCCTAGCATTGCACACACACTGAGGAAAGAGAGGGTGGAAAGCCATGCTGTGGAAAGGGCCAGTGGCAAGTTGGATCTGAGTCAGCAGTGCCCTGGCAGCTGTGTTCAGGGCCTTCTATTTATTGCCTTGATTGCTGGCAAATCTCAGCCATCATACTCCAGTAACCCTTTTCAGTAGGGTGTGGACCCATGCAGAAACAGAGGGAGAGCAGGTTGCAACAGAAGTAGCCAACAACCCACTGATTCCTATGCCTTCCTCTTCTGGACCTCTTAAAATAATCACAATCCACATTTCTTCTAGGATACTGTTGGCATAGGCACCTACATATTAACAAGGCTACAATCAAATGGGAGGGAGAATAAATCTTTTTTGTCTTTGCTCCTATTAACAGTGTCAAACTAATTCTAGCAGCACAGGACTACAGCCATGAAAAAACACAAAGTGAGAAGCTGAAAAAAATGCTCTCAAAAATTGACGTAAAGCTTGTAGAGACTTTCACTGGGATTAGTTCATTTTCAGATATTACTTGACCCTCCTGATGCTCTCTGGGTGTTATGTGACAAGACATGCACAGAACGACTCTAACCTGTCAAGTTTAACTTGGGAAGATGTTACTGAAATGTCCCTGTTCATCAATCCATGGCATTCATCTACCTGGGGACCCAAAGTCTGAGAGTTACAGGTCACATTACTATACATGAGCACATGATCCATGCAACAGAAAGTGTGCAGCCAAACTTACCAATGTGCACGCTGAAAAATAACCTCTTCCCACCTCCAAGAGAAAAACTCTGAACAAGTGACAGATGACTGACAGTCCAGATCATGTACCATATATTTTATGCGCCTTTTTTTTTGTTGTTGAATCAGTATGCAGGTTTCAAGTATTTGCAGGTAAAGTTCTTAAATATTTTTGAAAGGTAACAGCTCAAAGAAACAGGAATCCTTGCTAAGAAAATTTCCAGTATGATACTTGTTGTGTAACAGGAGCCATCCAACAACTGATCTGGGGTCACCCAAAACTGTCATTTTTAAACACTATGGAAACAGAACACACACACGCATCAGATGTCCACACACTTCCTTTCAAAGCAGCAGCTTCAACCTCACTGCCTCAACACAAGCCACACTGGTCAAGCTAGGGGCTGTAGTCAGGTACTTCCCCCCCTCACACCACTCCCCAAGTTTTTCTGTGAAAAATCTATCCCACTCAGATGAGAAAATAATCTTTTTAAAACATACTGACTCACACTACAAGGTTTTTCCTTACTAAACTGCTGTATTTTCTATTGAGTTTTAAACTCCCAGCTGGTTTGGGTTAGAGGGGTACATTTGAACTAGGTACTTGGAGTTGCAGGAAAATATTTGAATGCTAAATTAAGGATGGGCTTAGGAAGAGCTGGGAGAGTCTGGTTTTGTTGCATTTTTACACTGCAGAAGTCGCCAAGATTTGGAGAGCCAGAAGACTCAGCTCAGGTCTCTACTCCATCATCTGTTTTCAAATCCAAGGAACTCCAGTACTTAGGAGGAATATTTTTACTGGAGAAAAAAATGAGGAAACTCTATGGTGTTTTTAACCAAGGAAGCAGAAAAACCTCTTTTGCAGAGATTGATGTTTGAGGAGTAGTGACTGCATTTTCCTGAGAGGCTAAATACTGCCTGCTGGCCATGTTCCTGAAAAAGTAGCAACTTCAGCTTACTCAAGGGAAAAAAACAAACTGTACCAAGTTACCACTAATTGCAAAGTGGAGGCAGGTACCTAAAGTTAGGGGGGAGATTTTCCCAGTAGCGGTGGTGGGAAGATCAGAGAGGTGAAGCTGAGCCTGGGAGAGGGAGCTTGCTGCTCCTTTCCCTGCAGGACAAGGCTGCTCCCATCCCTGACTCCCTGGCAGGCAGGGCCTGCCTCAGCTCAGCACTGCTGCAACCCCACACTGGGGCAGCCCCAGGGCCCATTCCTGCCCTGCTGGACATCTCAGGATTTCTCAGGAGAAAAAAGCATCTTTTCTACCAGGATAAAATAAAGTCATTTAATCTCAACCTCTTCCTTTGAAACTAAGTGTAATCTTTTTTAAAAATCTCTTTGCTTTTCTCATCAATTTTTATATTCCCTTAACTTCTTTTTATATTCTTTCAGGCTTTTCTTGAATCTTTTCATCACACAATTTTTTTTCCCTCTTATCTGCAATTGTATTTTTCATTTACTTATTCATGCACCTTGGCCTTTTTTTCCCCCTTCCTTCCTACCCACACTGTAGTTTTAGCTCCCTAACACACGTCACCAGTGGGCAACCATTAACTCATCTTTCAATTCGTCATTTTCCTTCTGTGTTCTTTCTTTAGACTCAATAGCCATCCAACATTTCACTCTTGAACTTTATCTGTCTGCTTCTTTATACTGCTAACAAAAAGAGCAAAATAGGTTTTGGTTACCACTCCAGTGCATTCCCTGTCCTACAAAGCACTGGTGTGACATTTCACTGTTCTCACTGCCTGAACTGACGCCTGCAGGAGAAAACTTCACCCCACCACTCTTTGCAAGGCAAAGGAGATTATGCAATGGCAAGTAAAAGAGCTCAAGAAAGCAAAGAAAGGAAAAAGGTACAACAGTGAATATAAAGAACAAAATGGAAAGGCAAGAAATACAAAAAATAACAGCCTCAGCAATATTATTCTACAAGCAGGACATATTTCCACATTAAAGCAAAAGCAAAAAAAGAAAAACCCAAAGAATTCACACAACAACTATGTATGGAAAAGAAAAATGTAAAAAAAATTAATAGCAGAAAATATTAATTCAAAAACATTTTAGATNCATTTCCATATTAAAGCAAAAACAAAAAAAGAAAAACCCAAAGAACTCACACAACAACTATGTATGAAAAAGAAAAATGTAAAAAAAAATAATAGCAGATATTATTAATTCAAAAACATTTTAGATTTTATATTTTAAAATTTAGTTGTAACACCACTGAATGTGTGTCCTGCCAAGCTACTTGCAGTACCCCATGCTAATGACAGCTGGGTATTTGGACCTCATTCTATGCTCTGAACTTTTTATACTCTGCCAGCTCTCCCCAGGGGATGCCTCTGACCAAAAAGGGACTCTGTCTTCTTTGGCCACCAGCCTTGAGCACCACCACAGCTGTCACCTACCACAGTACCTTGTGCTGACCCAACCTCAGTGGGCTACTCCCCAGCAGCCAGAAAGTCAAAACCAATCAGCTCTGGCTCTCCTTTCAAGTGGTGTCCAAACTATAAATGTGCACTTTTACAAAGTCTTTTACACCAATTCACAGATTGCCTGTTTGGATAGAGCTTGGCCATGTACTCAGATGCCAACCAAGCTTCCAATGTCTAGCAGCTCATACTTGATTCCTGTTGTTGAGGCAGGGAGGAGCAATGGAAAACTGAATATTCCATCAAATCAATTAAATAAGTACCCTGGTTTTGCTTCTCTCTACTTCTAATTATCCCAGTCTGCCAATACTGCCAGTGTCAGCACAACTTCACATACCAGATCATGATAATTAGCAGCACAAACTTCTGATCTCTGATGTAGGAATTTCCACCAATTAACAAGTTAACACTTAATTAGGCGTAAACCAAAAAAAAAAAAAAAAAAAATCGCATCATCTGGTGCTTGTGCAGCCTAAAATTCTCAATTACACTGAGGTAGTGTAGTTGCAAGGAGCAAGGCAGGTGAGGAGCTGTGAAACCAGGCAGATTGGGAACTCCAGCATCTGGGAGATGCTGTGAAATAAAAGGCAGATGCTGGCATTACAGCTGATAATGATACCACAGAACTAATTTTCTCTTTCCTTAAAAGAAAGTTCCACCCACAGTTAGTATTATAACTGTATTCTGCGATCTGTTCTATTTATTAAATCAACATCCATCTAAAGGAAAAAGCCATCTAAACCGAAAGCCATGTAAGACAATCCTTCACAATCAGAAGTTATTTAGCTGGATATATCTCAACATACCAAGTATCTATAGTGAAATATTTAAGGTGCTATGCATTTTTGCAGCAGAAGTCTAAGAGTAGGGCTAAATTAATGCGCATGGCAAACATTATAAAAAGGCTAATTTCTCACAAAAATTAAGATGTTTTCAGTTTTATTTATAACTTGAATAGTCACATTTGTCAAATATTCATAAAAATGGTAATTTTTTTAGTTTGTGAAATCTATCTTTTAAAAAAATCAATTACAAGACAACTAAGGTGAGTAGAGAGAAACAGCTCCACTACCACCTTACACCCAAGTTATAATAAAGGAGACAAAGCAGCAGGCTTAGTCAATCCAGCTTGGGAAACAGGTGTTCTCTGTTGGGTTTTAGCAATATGAAAAGACAAAAGCCATGAAACAAATAGCTTGCTCTATCTAATTATTTCTTTTCATCATGAAACAATTTAGACATGTCTTTTCCTGATAATGACTGGATTTCCTCTAAATTCAGAAGGCTGCCTCTGAGGCACTCTTTCCTTCCCTTTCAGAAGAAATAATGGGTTTACATATTTAGCCTAACTTTGGTATCATTTTACTAATTTGGTAACTTCACAACTCAAGCAGAATTTCAGCAGTTCACATGCAGATCCTTAGAGCCACCACACTGACCAAACCCAGCAAAGGGTCCTCAGCTTCCACAGGACTGCAGTCACCTATCTGAGCTTCTGTTTGTGCTCCTTCAGTCCTCTTGTTGTGTTGGTAGAAAGGCTATGAGCACTCCCACATTTTCAGAGTCTGTTTTGCCAGTGCTGTTTGGCCTTAAAGAAGTATAGCCTACTCAAAAAAAACCCTATTACAATGTTCATATTGTTAAGTATAATTAACAAGTCTGCTTCTTTCCTTTAATAAAGAGCTGAATATCACACAATTTACAAGGTACTACAGGCATTGAGGCTTTGTTCCCTTTTTCCCAATGCTATGACTAAAAATAGGACAAAAAAGGAGGAAAGATCTCTGCAGGTTACCCCTGCTCCATGCCAGCTGCTAACCACCCATGAATGTGGTCTCCCTCCATAACACCTCCTGACACTCATGTGAGACAAATGAATATTTCAGGACTCCAGTGTGAGTACACAGAGCTTGGGTTGCAATGAGGTCTGCCTGCTGTCACTGCCTAGGGGATGATGCCATAATGAATTTCTATTATCATAGTTTCATCTTCAAGAGGGGTCTGTCTTAAGACAATACACAGAAATTTATGATTTTTATTTTAGCAGCTGCCTTGTAAGCAAATTATAAAAGTAGCTTTGTAAGCCTTTGCAGCTATCATCACATAAAGACTATCTTGGTAAGGATCTGAAATTACGTGAATCTGGTAAAGTTTCCAAATACAGGAACTAGTTCTTTAAATTCAAACTGCTGATCAACTAAAATGTTCCTCTCTGGAGGTCCCACAGTATTATGACAGCAGCTGTCATGTCCATCCGATCAAAGTGAAAGACAAGAGAAAATAAACCCCATAATCTTAGCTCCAAATTAACTTTCAACTTCATTTGGAGGGGGAAAAAAAGGGAAGAACTACTCCTTTAATTACAGACTTTCTCTCTTTCTAATTAACCAGAATAATTGAAGCATGACTTCTTAAAAGCCTCTTGCCTAACATCTCCCACAGTGGAAGCTTTTTGCTATCTGCCAAACAATATTAAGTCTTGAAAAACTTCTGGCTGGATAATCTGCTGGCTAGTACTACTGCACAGGGTACTCAGTATCTTTCTTAAAAGCCCTCGTGACTTCAAAAAGTATAATTAAAGTTCTGTTGGTTTTTCAACTCTGATTCTTCCAAATAGAATAACTGGAGATTGCAAAGAGAAAATATCGTCTCTTGATAATTTGAGATTCACAGAAGTACTATTTAAAATCTGCTCTCGCTATGGCTTTTCTACATTTTTTAAATCAAACATTAATGGTAATGCCATTATTTAATAAAAGCTTTTTTTTTTTTAGGAACGTGTATTTCAGTCTCAGCATGGTTTTGCATCATCCTGTTCAATAAAATGTAATAGTTCCATCCAGTGGTCTTCCCCAGCATTGCAGAACCTAGATCAGAAAGTAAAGTGAAGACATTTTTGCACAAAACTAATTGCAAAAATGACCTAACGTCAGTGACAAAGGCAGAACTGACTGACTGAACTCACACAGTAAGTGCTTAGTATTGTAGCAGCATAGTCAGATCAGGTATATAATAGCTTTCTATTTGTACAGCATTTCTGAAAGCAGATTTACCTGGTTACAAGTACTTTGAAATCATAATGCAAAATAAAAATTTTACTTAATTTCTTAATTAGTATGAAAATTCCTACTTTCATAGTGTGACATTATAAGTAACTCCGATTGTCAGAGACATGTCTTCTCTTTTCTAAATTTCATAACATTCAGCAGCCAGATGATCCAATACAGAGCTCACTATGCTGAAAAATACAAAAGCACAGACAAAGAGAATCTCTCCTAGGACCTCTCAGCACTGTTTCTGTCCCCCAAATGTTTTAGCTGGAAGTGTCAATTCCAGATGTATTGGTCACAGATGACTGACAGCAACTTCTGTAGCTCAGATACAGCTGGGGAAAAAAAGGCAAAACACTTTTTTATTGTTTCTCTGACCCACTGTTCCTTGAGCACTCGGGAAAAAAAAAATGAACAACCATGTCAGTGGAGTCCATTTGGCGTCTTAAATGACAGGGAAAATGTTTGTCATGTGTGTGCATACATTATGGTCACAGAAAATACCAGTGAATTTTACCAAATTGCCCATGAATTAGAAAGGCAGAGCAGGAGCTGACGATGAGGTTCAAGTAGCATGCTGTACATTTTGGTGTTGTGTTAGCAACTTTCACCACTGCATTCATAAATATTAACTCTTTCTGGTGTTCTGGATAACCTTCCTCTGACAGCCACTGTTTCTGCTTGCCCTGTTCCAGGTCATTAAGATCAGTCAAATTCACAAGACAGAGATCTTGACCTTGTCAAATCCAGTCATTCAAAAGACAGCTTCAGTTTGGGAAAAAGCAGAATGTGAGCTGCTATTTTCACATTCCCTGTGCACTGGCAGAGACACAGAGTCTTTGTTATTAAACAAGCATTATATTCCCCACCCACAACTGGGCTTCTCTATTCCAGCAGCCCATATGGTGCCACTCATCTTTGCTCCCTCTCCTCCCCTTTTGTGCTGTTGCAAAGTCCCTAAGATCCAAGAGCAGGATGCATTATGAATACAGCTTTCTTCACACTCCTTTCTCCGTATAAGCCCTGGCACTAACTTAGAAACTATTTCCCTATTCAAAAATCAGCAAGCAAAGTTCCCCAAACAGCCTCACCCTGCCGGTGCTCAGGCTTTCATATCAGCAGCTGAGCTTGGAGCAGCGACAGCAGCTGCTTGAATTACAGGGCTGCAAACACTTCTCTTTCAGAGGAGAACCATTAAGTCAACAGCACAGTCTGCCCCTGGCTGCATGCTGTATCCCAGAGGCTTGCCACCATCCTAGATTTTACACTAGGGCTACAGCAGACCAATGCAAGGTTATATTCAAGGCTGCTTAAAGTTCCGTGCAACTTTTTGGCTTGAGAATCTAGATTTTCCAAGTTCAGCCACTGGGAGGAGTGTATATCAGTGCAGGCTTGAGCAGCAGGGAGACAAGGAGAGAGGCTGAACTGCTGAAGGAAAAATTATACCACAAAGGCCATTAAAAAACGACTAACTGCTGTCTTCTCCAGAGTAGCCTAATTAAGAGAGAAAAAAAAAATAATATACCTATGCCAACAAATCCCTATCAACAAGGTGGGGCAGGTGGATTCTTGAAATTCAGAACTGCACGAAGATCACCTCAGGACCTAATCTGTCCTACCAGTAGCACACCCTCGTGGGAGTAGCTTCCCGTGGGCCCAAAACTCCATTTCTTAGTTCATTCCAAGCCCCTGGGGTCCCACAGCTCTGGCATCCAGGCACCAAGCAGCCCTTGAATTTCTCATCTTTGGGCACTGCATCCCCAGCCCAGTATCTTGGCATTTTATGCTCTCACAAAAACCTGTGCCAGAAATATCTCTACCAAGCAAAGTATTAGGCACAGAGATGTTAAAGTGACATCCGCAAAGGGCACATTCATTAAAATTCTCAGAGCTGACAAGTCCAAGTGTTTAAACACCTAGACACAGAAATGAGATGGCCAAAAAGCAACAGAGACTTCAGCAATCACTTGTCTGAGCAGGATTTTACTAGGAACTCTAGTAAGCATGTTTGAGCCCTCCAGATGTTAGCTTGCACATCTGTTTCAGCAAAACTGACCTACAGAAGTGAACCCTTACCTATAACCATAGACCTGTCTGTAAAACAAGGCACAAAAACACTTCAAAAGCTTAAAAAGCATGAAACCTTTAAACACACAGCAGGGGGAATAAAGGGGGAACACACACTTTTTAAATACTACCACTATCACTGCCTGCAATTCAATGAAAATCAACTAAACATTGAACTAAACTTGAAACACGGATTGAAGCTATTTCCTAATATGACAAAGCCCAAGCCATAAAGCTTACTATCTTAACTCTATCTCACAGCCCAGTGCATATTTTTGAATTCCTTTTTATTCAAAGCACAGCAGCTTTCATAGGCCTAACACAGGGAGTAGCCAAAGGGCTTTCCTGAAGCAGCACCCTGTGAGGGGAATAATTTTAGGTGCACACAAGCAGTAACAGAGGATGTAAACTCTGGGCTCCAGTTGACAAGACCACCAAGCTTGAAGCTTCACCTGTTATGATGCTGCATATAAAAGTTTATGGTTTCAATTTAAATTTACCTTGGCACATTTTGGTAAATGCATAATTTACCTAAAGGCTTCCAAATATAATTTTTATTGCTAAGTTAATAATGAATCAGCACTGTAAGGCAAAGAGCTGGATCTATCAGGCAATTAGATTCACACAGGAAGGTACCATCTTATCCAGGGCAGACCTGGTATTCCAAGATGCTCTTGGAATTCAGTGGGTTGAGTAGTTAACCTTTCTGTAACAAGCACCATAATTCAATTTGTTTCCTTGGATTATAAACAAAATCCTCCTGTCAACATCAGGAAAAGCTTTTTTGTAACAAATTCTCTCTACAATCAGGACATCTAGACAGTTGCTCTAGTTCTGACACTGAAAATTAATTTCTATTCATACTGATCTCTTGTGTTCACTCCTTAGTGAACACAAATTTGATTTAACTAGTTCAGAGACAAACTACAAATTCCACAGATAATTTTTTACCTTCTTATCAAAACTTGAGTGAGCAGCCTACAAGTGATTAGAAATTGGCAGTGTGCTGTTTTATAACTACATGGATATATAAATACATACAAATTTGTAACCTACTTGAATTGAGGAGCACTCGTTTTTATTCCCTTCAAAAACATGAAATTCTAGATTATTTTATCCTCTAAAAAAAACTAACATAACTAGTGTTAATAAACCCAAACAATAGTACATCAAAGACTACTTATTTACTTTAACCTGAGTTTATCCCTTCCACACCATGTAAGCAAGCACTAAAATTTGGAAACGAAAGTCCAAAATTTAATGTTGTGTACCCAAAAAGAAACTGAAAAAAGTGATCATCCAGACAGTGTCTTGGATGTCTCAGACTTGGTACCCTGCAAAGAGAGGAGATACTTCATCTTGATCTCGTTCCTCCTTTATTGCTTGCTTGTAAAAATAGATAAAACTTGCACAGCTCAAGGGTGTTGTGAAAGTAAATTAATTATTTTGAGAGAAGCTATTCAGATATTATAGTGATGAGCATCATGAAAAGCCCCTGAGGAAAAGAATCATTTTGACTTCATGGTAAGAGTCTGAATAAAATGCAGGAAATGAGGCCTGAGGCCACATGTTGTACAAAATAGTGAACATCTGTTCATTAAACAAACTCTGTTCATCCAAAAACCTGAATAAAGCAAGAATAGCTTGGAACAAAAATAGCATGGTATAACATAATTAAGTATTACTGTACAGCATACAACCAGAGGCAAACTTCTGTTGCAGGAATCATTAACCATACTTAGACTATAAACTCCTCATTTTTCTGTGAATAATATTTTTATTGCACGCAACATCCTTGTTTACTTTTTCAGAATTAAAATGAAATTCCACTTCTTTCACAACCAGTTTGTCCATTTATAAACTCGTACTTTTATAAACATGAATTTGAAGCTCCTGTGCAATAAACAGACTGGCCAATTGTTTCAGGGATAGAATTGGACAGATTTCACACATTTGCTGACAAAAAGAGTCAAGAATATAGAGCACTGCTGTGAGCTCTGGAAGCCAACATGCTCTTGTGGCAACAGAGTTGTTAAACTACTCAGCTCCCCCAAGTAAACTTTGCCTTCTACCACAAATTTGTATCAGTCCATTTCAAATTCATTTCCAACCCAGCTTTTCTTCACCTCTCTCAAGATGTTTCCTCTAGTCTGTATTTATATAGAGATCTCACATAGTGCAAGGTATTTAAAGATAAACATCTTCCACCTGAGTGCTGGAGTCAATGATTATCTCACTATCTTCAATATTTATTAAAATATTTAACTTCATCTCTGAACTAAAAGAACAGAACAAAAATGCCTCCTCTCCCAAACAGTTAAAGATATAAAATTAAGATAAGAAACTAAGATTCCACAGTGGAAATATGTTCAAATTCACGAGACTGTTTCAAAAACACATATAAAACCTGAATTCTACTGATAGTTTTCAATGAGCAAGCACAGACCATAAAGTGATCCCAAATGCAGCTGGAAATGTGAGAGTAGCATAGTCCACAGTACCTCATTCTTGCATGGTGCTAAGCCAGGCCTCAGAAGGAAGATGCTGCTGCAGAAACCAGGCTGCAGCATCTGCTCAGGTGTGCGCTGAACACCTGACCCTGTGAAAGGTGCCTCCAGGAGGGTCATGGAACACCCAGCCCAGGTGAAAGCACCATGCACTACCTAAATATGCACAGGACGCTGTGCCAGGACCTTTTGCTGAAGGACAGAAAGCTCAGAGCTGAAAGCTGGTGGGAGCAAGGAGAAGCAGGCTTTGAACTCAACAGGCACTGGGAAGGTCCTGGGAGGTTCCAGCCCCACACCAGCCCTCCTCTGGACCATCCTTCACTTCCTCAATGCCTAAAGCCCATTTTCCAAGTGAAACACCTCATCCCTTTGAGTGGAAAAGCCTCCAGGAATCCACTCCAGGCGACAGCTATGCCTTCCCTATGCCCCTGCCTGGGGCAGAGGGAAATTCCTGCTGCTCATCATTGTCACACAGCTGTGACAGCCAGCAGCTCCCAAACGGAGCCCTGGGAAAAATCAAAGCTCCTGAAGGAGTGTCAGATACTCCTTCAGCAGAGGAGTGTTTATAGGGCATATCAATGCCAGCTGCTGTCCTGCAGAGGCAACAGCAAGCGCTGCCTCCAGGAAACTCCTTCAGCTCTTCCTGTGGATCCCTGGATTTCAGAGGATTTAATCCATGGTAGCATCAGGCATGACTAAATCAGATTAATATGTTTCAGAGCATTCTAGCATCTTGAAAACAGACTTTACACCTTTTCAAACAAGAACCTGAATAATTCTGAAGTTATTTAAAGCATGACTTGGTACAGAAAACAAAGTCAAAGAAACTAGATTCTGCAGCTCATGCAACTAAGTCAGCTGTTTCTCTTTAATTTATATCAAGAATTAATTTTTCAACTCTGTTACATTACTCCCACTTTTCTTTTCAGGATCTCAAGTCAAAACTTTCTACAGTAATGTTTTGTACCTATGGAAACCTATAGCTTCAAGTGACCCAAGTAATTTTGGTCAGGCATTTTAACAGGACTGTGAAATCCAGGCAGATGGAGAAAAGTTTCAGTATGAGAAATTAAGAAGAAAGACTGGGTTCACAAAGCTTGTACTCAAAGTTCACAGATACTTCTCTTATCACAAAAATTAGTCCCCTTGAAAAAATCTGAACCTCAATTTATATAGCAAGGTTTTACAGCAAGCACTTTAATTTTCTTAACTCCAGACTTTGGTGGGTTTGGTCTTTTTTTTCCCCTCTTCCTTGAGAAGTATTCCTTAAAAAAACTGGCTGAGAAAGCTGTCCTAATTAATATTCAGTTCAGTGATTAAGCACTCTCCCAAGTGACCTATATGTGTAATAGCATCAAGTACCACCTGCTCGAACTGTTGTTTTGCAAAGAAATATTAATCCCTTGTACCTTCTGTTACCAAGCTTGGATGCCATCTGAAACTCAAACAGGAATGATTCATTGCAGAAGCTTTGTAAACTCACTGAAATTTGTATAAAAATGTAGCAATTATGGACAAGTAATTTGAAATAATGCAGTGCAAAAGGCAGGTTATAGAATTTTAGATAATTTCTCCCATTTGAAGTTCATTTCTTATTATGTGATGCATAAAGTACAAACAATTTTTAAATAGAAAACTATTTTTATGTTTTTTTCTTTTAAGTGAACATTGCATATTTTCTACCAACAAATGTAAAGAATATAGTTCAATCAAATTGCTTTTGTATGGTCTAAAAGGTGTCAAGACTATCATAAAAACCTATTGTTTCAAGAGTGCTGGTATAGAAAGCTGAACTTTACGTGTTTGAATCTGTAGCTAGAACAAAACACATGAAGAACTATAGCATATTTTCTATATGCACTATGGGTAGAAAAATCATTGTATTTCTGCCAACATTATACCTCTCATGCAAGTAAAATTGCATACTTCAGACATGTTTGTGCTCTTGATGGTACACAAGTGGAAGGGAGAAAAGAAACAGATTCAGATAATTGGCAGCTCAACAAATCCAAAGGTCAACATCTGACTTCACTGATTTCAATTGAGAGTCTTCCTATTTCACACAAGTGTTTATTTTAAAAAAAAAAAAGTCCTCATATGCTTTCTGTCTTTTGTCTACATATCTAAGAAACCTCTAGGCCTCAGCTTCAGAAAACATTGGTAAGCAACTGATCTTACAGAAGATCTGAAGGCAGGAAGTGAAACGGTTATGAGTAAAAAGGAAATTCTGAGAGCAACCTGAGTTCATAATGTAGAGAAAAAATACTGTAACTTCTTTGAAAGTACTCTCAATGTATTCCTAAATATTTGTGCAAAGCTTTGCCTTGTCCTGTGTAAGCTGGGACCCAAACAGAGGCAAATTAACTGTACACAAGTTATACATAAACAGAATTTTCACAACGATAAATCCTGTTTTTAGAGACTGAACAAATTAGCAGCATAAAGCAACATATTCTACAGTAAGAGAACATTTATTGCAATTAAAAAAATAGCACCATCATTTCTAAGATGACTCTTAACATAATGAGAGGGGGCTGCAGGGCTCAAAAAGAAAACCAGGCTACCAGGGGAACTTGCAAGAGGGCTCAGTTTTGGGCTTAGCACTGCCAACATCATCGATCTACCACAGTACTGAACACAGGCCCCTAAAAACTGTACCAATACCACTTCAGTCTCTCTGTTCTCCTCTCTAAGATGGGTTGCACTGTACTGTGCCACATTATGGGACAAAGCCTTAAACATTTGTGATGGATTCTGGTACAACAGCATTGCATGCAGTGTAAGTACCCAAGCCTTGCTGTGTAAGTGCCATACATCAGAGGACTTGTTTTCTTTTTACAGCTTTATCTTTAAAACAGCTAATCCTTGGGAACTGCTGATGAAAGCCAAACACCACAATCTTGAAAAGCAGAACAGAAAAGAGCAATGATTCTATGAATGCCTTAACCAACATTATCCTCCCACCATCCAACTAATGCATATTGACTTGTATGTTCATAGGGCTCTAAATTTATGTGACTTTATAGAGGAAAATTGCAGGCCGGTTGCAAAACACATGCAAAATTAAACTGCCCAACAGATTTTTTTGGAGCCATGCATTCAAATACATTCTTATCATTTTGAATAGAAGCAAGTGAATCAAATTAATGAGATGTATAAAGACTTCTTTTTGAAAGACCTGAATAGGAATTGCATAGATAGCTCTCAAAGGTTAATTGCAGCTGAATCTTTAACTATTCTGCCTTTTCTGAGCTGTGGATGGCAGTGACTGTACATTTCCACAAACTAAACATATAAGGAAAGCAAAGGCTTGGCAGATATGGGATGAATTCTCTCAGCCATCTCCACTCTTGGCTGAGCAAATGGACAAACAGCTCATGAAACAACACTCACTTTTTCACTTTTGCTTATACCTGAGGCATTCAAGGTGAATCATGCCAGCTTCCGTTCATCTAAATAGCATGTTTTGTTTAAAACCATGGATGTTGAGACAATAAGACCCCTTATTGCCCACAGTCATTCCAGCAGAAGGGACAGTCAGACCCAAATTTGTTCCAAGATTCACTAAAACATAGATTTTAAGAGTGTATTTCCTGTCATCTCAAAATAGACTTATTTTTGTGGATTTTTTGCCCCTGAATAGTCATAATATCCTCCAGCTACATAAATAGTAGGCATTCTGATTTCTGTATTAATAGCTAGGCAAGCTTATGTTCCAAGTAAATAACACCACAATATTTGAAGTTTCCAGGCAGTACTGGCTTATGGAAGAGGAGAAATATTTGACCTGAAGAAGCCCCCAAACAAATTATTATTGAAATATATTTTACCAATGGATTATCAATATGCACTGAAAGTATAGTATAAGAGAAAAGTATGCTTAATTATAGAGGGTTAAAATTAATTTTCTTCCCAAGATACATAAAATATATACTTTGAACATTCAAACCTATTTTAGTAAAAACTAGAATTTTCAAAGTACGTATTTGATAGAATAGATGAAAAGAGATGGGAAAGAAAGATCAGTTCATGCTGCTGTGGTCTTCAGAGTTTTTTCTGAAAAACTTATTACAAGTTATACTTATGAGCTATCTGCTAGTATTTATGAATACTAATTCAAGCAAAAGGATTTTCTTTCAATTAAATTTTCCCTTCTCTGTGCATTTTAAAGATCCAAAATGCAAGAAGTTCCATTTGGATGCTAAAATGGAAGTTTCTGGAATATTTTGCCAATGCTGATAACAAGACAGTTCTGTTCAAATATTTCTAGTAGCTCACCAGCTGTCACCCAGGTGTATGAAAATCATTGCAGCTATTTAAAGGTGTATTACCTTATTCCTGTCCAATGCAGTTATTTATGTATTTGCATTACCCATTGGAAAGGCGTCAACCTCTCTTAGTGATAACACTAAATATATCAGAATATACAACCAGTTTTATCATTTAGAAGTACAATTTTGCTATGTTTGTATTTCAGTTTTCACATTCACTGTGGCAGAAGTATTTTCTATGACTGACTCTGTGCCACTGCCAGTATCAACCTTCTCAATCCAGTAGTGAAATCTGAGCAAAGCACTCAGTAATGAAGTAACAAAAAAAGCTTTTCCTTCCTCTCTGGCTTTCTCGGAATGCTGCAAGCATTTTAGGAAAATAAATGGTGTCATGAGAGTATTACCCAAATGCAACCTGACACTGCAGAGTTGTATCAAGTCTGTGACTGCCTTGAATAAAAACTGAAACTTGTTCAAAGCCCTCTACATTAAGAGGGGAAAGGAAAAAAAAAGTCTGACAGTCACTAGCTGCTGTGAGGATATTACAGACATCATGTAGGAGACAAGCTTAGAAGCACTGAAGAACTTTTCCTTACAGTTAATTCATGACAGCTTTATCTCTATGTTAAACCAAAGCATATATTGCATATATGGGATATATAGAGCTTCACAAAGATAAATACACTCTAATAAATATTCCTCCTATTCCTAGTCTCTCACAATAAAGACTACAAAGTTTAGATATGTATGCTTCACATAATATTTTCCTGTATGAAAAATTAATCCAATAAGTGGGCTTGAATTTTAAAAAATATAAAATAATTTCCCTGCAAAAAAGATCCAACACCAAACGCTTTAGTGCCACTGACATGGGTCAGCCACAAATCTGGCAGCTGTATTTCATCTGTAATCCTGTAATTTCAATACATTTCAGGTGGAGAAATCTGAAGTCTTAATATGCAAAATCATGTACATTAAATGCAAGAGAAGTCACTGTGACAATCTATCAAAATTCTTTCAAATCAAGGCCACAAAAGTAACCCCATTTTCATACTGTAATAATTTTACAGTGACTAAGTGACTATTAAGTGAGTGAAGTCAACAAAAAGACTCAACTTAATTTCATGGAACATTTCCACACCTGACAGAGAATCATTAGGATCTTTCAATTAAAGTGGTTATCCCTTATTCCTCCCTTTTGTAAAAGTAGGTGTTGAAAATAAAGATGACCCAATCAGTCACTTAAGCTTCATGACTATAAATAAAAAATTATTAAGTTCAAATTAAAATAATAAACTTACAGAAAAATATTTTGGCATGAAAACATATATTTTGCATTTTTCCTGCAGTTCTTACCCCTTTGTAATAGACCATTTTCATAACATTTTTGTACTTTCAAGCATTTGAGCATGCACAGTTTTGACAAAAATTAAGGTAAAAGAAAGATGTGTTCAGTGTTGCTTTTTCCACCAGAAACACACCATAACACAAGGAGAAGAGCTAACTTCCAGACAAGTATATTCATCCATAACCCACAGTATAACATGGCACTTGCCAGTTAATAGAACCTCCCTCCCTGCCTCATTGCAACTCCACATCCACTTACTGAAGTCCATATCTAATTCAGTAAATGAAGACACCAAGTAATGCATCCCCTTTCCTTGTTCACAATCAGTTTTCATTTTCCAAATTGTCTGGACCACTTGCTGTCCAGTGAATGCTGATCTTTTCCATTTTCCCTCTTTCTGCAAAGGAAGCAAAACCTCCACCTTCCTCCAACATTAGGAGGAACCAGTGCATCATAACATTGAGCACTCAGCTGCTGCAGATCACTTTTGCATTCATCCCTCAACTATCAAGTGTCAGGAGAAAAGTATTTGCATGAAGCAGGAGAACTAATCCAAACCAGCATAAGCAATTTTACAATCAACTAGTCTGCACAGTTGGATTTATGTAGCTATTTCTCTCAAGGCTTCTGAACATTTACCCATCGCTTCAGGGTGAACACCTGACACCTAAAAAACCAACAACAGCTCAGCAGTGCAGGGGTCCCAAAGCCACATTCACTGCATGACTGTTGTGGACCAGCAACCCATTCAGAGGCACCAAGCTGAGCTCATCGTGTTTACTGTTAGCAACACAATTTGGTTTGACTTCACTGTCTCCAGAGCAGGGGTCAGAGCAGATAGTGTACAAACTTCCCAGCACTGAAGGTGATCTTCACAGAGTGTGTTTTTAAATTGCAGTTTCAATCACAACACACACTAAATGGAACAAGTTTTGTCATTCCTAAAGCAACCCCTGAACATCACTCACTACTGTCATAAAAATCCATTTTCCACTTTAATCTAAAATTCCAGGTAATGCACATATTAGAAGTGCATTAAAATGCTCTTAACCTGATTGGATTTTTAAAGGGGATGAAAGGTGAATAAATGGGTAAAATGTGTTGCAGAGAAGTCTGAAAATTGAAATTCCAATTTTTGAATTATTTATGGAAAGTAGCATAGCAAATAAGTTGAGTAGTATTTCTTTTTAACTTGCAAAATAAGTCTCATTGGCAATTTTTGCAACTCAAGTCCAAGTCGTACCTTTCCGTCAAAGCAACTTCTCACACATACTTACCACAGCTCTGATGGTAAACAAAAGACCATTATCTCACACAAAATAACATCCTTTTGTTTGGCATTAGAGTTGGATACAGATCCTTGATGGGGAAAAAGGTCCCCCATGTTACAACCAAGGCCAGAGCATGCCTTACTGCACAGTCACCAAAAGAGCAAACCCCAAGAGGTATCACAGGCCACTGGGGAAGACAAATGCCTAAAAAACTCTTGAGGGTTTACATCAGGTGCAATAGTTATTTGCAGAGTTTCACAGCCTCCACTTGCATTGCTGATGAAAATTAAGAATCAGTAATGTCAGAAATTATTACAGCCTTTTTCAAAAACTGGATCTTTATTTTCTGAAATAATACTTATGTAACACCTCTCTAGGAAAACACTTTCAAGCAACTTACTACCTAAAAATACCATTATTCATTTGAAGAAAAAAACAGGCCTTGCTAAAAATTTACTGTGCAACACTGTGCTTAGTACTTATTGTGAAAAAATTTTGTAAAGCTCTTTATCTGGAAAAATAGGCACACAAAGTTCTGCATTTTGCTCCCAAAACTTGTAAAGCCTTTCTTTGCAAAAAGGATACATTAAAAAAAGCCAGTGTTAATTTTTTCCATTAAAAAAGCCAGTGTTAATTTTTTCAAGCAATACAATAAACTCTCTATAAGTTATGCTCAAATGCAAGTACAATCAAATTTAGATATCCTTAGATATTTAAGATTTTTCATTAAGTTCACTGCAGCCAGATTCTGAATTGATCATAAGAGTCGAGTCCTTTTCCATTAGTTTCTGCTATCAATTCCAGTCACATAAGAGCATGTTATAGCTACTCAAACAAGCTTTACATAGCATGATACATCAGGATTTAATATGCAGAGAGAGAATAACTGGGAAAATAATACAAAACACATGATATATGGATTCAATTCTCCTCAACAATAGTTTTTGTTCTACTTGAAGATAAGAAACTCTACTAGATTGCTTTATTGTGGGCTTGGATGTATAGAAGACCATTTTCTACTGTGTTTCAAACAGAAAGGAAGTATCTATGGACACACATCCACAACAAAAAAGAGAGGTCACCCAAGGGAAATGCTTTAGAAATGATTGTATATTATCAGCTAGTACAACAAGCTAAGTAAAAGCTGAGTTAAATAAATGGGTTTTCAATATTTGTGGCTAGAGGCCTCTGAAGCAGAATACCTCAGTAATTAGCTCAGATGAAATTTAATTACTCATAGAATTACCAATGTCTTCATTAGTAACTGGCCCTTTGGTATGGATTATCACATAAATCTTTTTCCATACCATCTCTAATTGAAAGTAAACAAACCAAAGCCTGGTGTAAACCCAGTCAACATACACAAATTAAGCCAGTATTTATGCTAGATCTTATTTTCTCTGAACTCCAATACCCATTTACAGTGCCTAATAAAGAATCAAATGCGACAGTAATGCTTAGCTGGTCGCCTGCCAAAACACTTGATGGTGAGTCCTTGCCTAACTTAAAGATATAAATTGATACAGCAGAGCCTCCCTGAGCTCCAAACCTGAGGCAGCTACTTTGCCCTAATCACAGGCTTCGTGCTATGAATTAAACATCAAGAGATTTTCAAGGCAGAGCTTGGGAAGCTCCAGGGTGGCAAGGGGACCAGCAGTGCCACAGGATGCTGGGTGTGTCCCTGCCCTCCAGTGCCACCCCAAGGGAAAGCCCCTGCACAGGGACGTGTCCTCTTGGGAAGCTGGTGATGCTGGCAGCTGCAGCCAAGCCAGGCAGCCTTGGTGTCCTCACAGAGAGGAGCTCCAGATTGCTGACAGATGGATGCTGCTGTACTTGAGAAAAAAAATCTTCAGTAGTTTTGCACCACTCTGTTGCCCCAAAATAAGCATGAAACCCACAGGGGAGAAAGGAGAGCAGCCCCATGCAATGGCTGGAGACGCCAGGTAGGGGAAGCAACAGTGACATCCCAGTCTCAGGTATCACAGAAGGCAGCCAGCAAGCTGATTCTGCTCCAGGAGAATGTTCTAAACACTCAAGGCCAGGAGTCACTACTCTCAGACTGATTTGGTTTGAGGGCCTAGGGAGAAACAAGTGCTGTGCCTTATTCACATCTTGGCCAAGTTGCTAAAACAGCAACTTAAGCAATGGCATTGCTCCAGGCTCTGAATACTGTACATTCAGGAGACAAGACACAGCATTTGGTATCTTCCCAAAAATACAAGATCATTTCCAGGACTCTAACTTCCTTAAGAAACAAGCCTACTTTCTTACCCTTCTACTGAAATAATATGGAAATCCTGTCCACTGCATCCTACACACTGCACACTCATGGACAAAGACAGACACATAGAAAACTTATATTAAGATTATTTAAATAATTAAACTTTTCCCGTTCCTGGAGCTATCAATACCATTTATACAAGTGTGCAATGCTAACACACAGCATGTTGGTTGCCTCCATCCACATGAATATAAAACTTGTGTACTTCCACAAGGAAACTTCTAAGATGGTGAGAAAAACAGTTTTAAAATGCCCATCACCATCTTTTATATGTATTTCTAGTACAAATTTGACTTACTTATGTCTTGATTTACTTACAAAGTACTTGCAGCTTCCTTTGATATTAATTTGATTTTCTTTTTTTTGCCTCCTCATCCTTGGAGGAAAGTCATTATTACCTCTCAATAAGCTAAGCTAACCTAATACAAGTGCCCTAATGGAAATATTTGTTTTAACCTATGACAGTTATTACTGTGAAAACAAGAAGAATTAGAACCATTTGTTTTCATATTTTTACAGTGAGAGGAGACTGCTGCCTTCAGCAAGCTTGTAGAGAGAGCATCCTCACTGAAATGCTTTCTGGATTTTTCTGTGGAATTTAATTAGAATGCATTACTTCCCAGCACCACCTCAGCAAGAGACACCTCTTCTAACAACTGCTCAGTAACATTTTCACAGTATTAATGTATTTAGATGATCTGTATCCAGCCTCAGCAAAAAATCCCACATTGCAAGTTCCATACACTTTGAAATACAGACTCTCTTGAAGAGGTATGCTAGAAGCTAATAATTTCATGCTGATTCTAGGAGCTTTCCATGTATCAAATGTAGAAAACATTGAGTTTTGCAGAGTTTCTTCTTTTTAAGAGGAAAAAATATTCAAACACACACAACCTGTTATCAGAAAGTCACAGACCTTTTCAGTGTCTGGCCTTGACAGGTTTCAAAAATGGCAAGATTTAGGAGCCAGCTGGGGTAGACAAAAAATCCCCACTTTCCCTCAGAGCTGAAGTGAACAAAGACTACACAACAGAGCCCAAATGTGACCAAATGCTTTGCTATTGAATTATATTTTTATCAGAATTGTAGCAAATTTTACATATTTAGGCATTGATAAAAGTGTAGCTGTCCACCTTATTAGAGAGCTCACAAAGCTAAATCTTGCAGGTGCTCACACATGGCCCGCGTGCATGACACCCTTCATCAATTTACCCCCGCATGCCACTCATTTTCAGCTTGAAAACAGTCAAAATTAGCTCTTTAGAAGGGTTTGGGTGAAGGAAAGCAGAATTTCTCATGTAAAAGGATAGCACAAAAAGTCAAGGGGACAAAATGATAAAGCAATTTGCCATAGAAGAAAAAAGGTGCATCAAGGGCACATTTTTTCATGACTGCACAGTATTCATGACTATTGCAGGCAGATTTAATACTTATACTATTAAAAGCAGTAACAACACAAAGTCGCATGGAATAAATAGAGAAGACACCTTTTGTGCACAACTTAATTTTTTTGACTCGTGGTTATAAAGCCTTTTTTGACCAAGCTAAAATTCCATCAGCTAGGGGGCCAGCTTGGCAAAATACTCACGGCTTCAGAGATTTGAACAGAGCTAGAACACCTAACTCGCAGGGGCAGGCTGCATGTGCTATGCATTCAGAATGTCTAAGCACACTGGAAGCTAAAACAAAGGATTCCTCACAAGATACCTTACTCCACACGCAGGGTCTATAAAGACAAAGATTTGGAGGAGTGGGGGACTCTAAAGCTTCCACTGCATTTCAAGTCAGAGATAATGACAGTGACCTGCCAGATGAAGTTAGCAGTTTCACGGGAAGCCTGTCATGCTTGTGTTTATTTTTCTTAACAGACATGTATGAGCCCATGCTGTGTACAGTGGCACTTCAAACACAGCATCTGCCTCCTGATTTGTACAAGAATGAACATATTTGTTAAGCTCATTCTGCCATTGATGGACAGCCCAGTGAAACAATCACAGTTTGCCTGTCACACACACGCATAAATTAGTATGCAAAATTACATTTAGAATTGCAAATTCCCTCCCCCTCATATTTTTAAGATAGTCTAGAGAGCAATAATAATTCTACATCTCCCAAATATTTGTACTGCAGAGGTGTCTGCACATGTTCCTGGGCTTCCTCTGCTAGCTGAGCCTGCTTTGAGCAGGGAGGTTGGCGCAGGTGACCTTTACAACCTCAGCCATTGTGAGAACACCTGATCACTTTCTATCTTTTCTGCCTCAACTGAGATTTTAAGAAAAAATAGTATGAAATGACTTTACAAGCAAGACACTTGAAGCTTTAGACTCAAGTGGACAGTGCTAACTATAAACATTGTGAAACCTGAAGCCCCATGTCTCTCAGAGTTCTCTTGGGAACTTCATACCAGTCTAAAGCAAAACATCTAAAAGTTTTATAGTGTGTGATTTATGAGTCTTACCATTGAAGACAAATTTTCAAAGTGCACTTCATGAACAGATCTCTCATGTAAATGGGATTATTCATTAGTTTCAAATTAATAAATAATAAAAGCTTGCAGCAAATCAAGTCATCAGGAAGTGCTTGGCACATACACATATATCTGTATCTGCAATCTTACAATATACATGAAAAAGGATTGCCTTAGGCTACTTTTCTATCATAGAGAAATATGAGAGGTTTTATTACTGGTAATGATCAATGCCAGAGTTTTTGAAAGAAACAGATTTCAGAAAGATCATAAAGAGCATGGCATGCTTTGGACTCATACTATGGAACACAGCATTTCTTTTCAGCAAAATAAAGCTTCAGTTCTTCTCAATAAGGTTTTTCTCTTATGGTTAAAGAATTTCTGTATTATTTGCCTGAAATTATCAAAAAAATCTATCACATTATTTCCCCCTACTTTTAACACAGACTGAGAAAATTGAAAATATTCATTTTCACAATGATAGGTTTAAACAGATAAGAAATAATCTGCATTTTATACTACATATTAGAATAATGGAAACAACATTCTTCCCCATGTATTTTTAATGATATGACCCTAGAACTATGAAGCATAGTCACAAAGCACTAAAACATCATTTAGCAGGATGAGAAAGCTGTGACTTATTTTATCTGATCCAGAAATGAGCTGTCAAAGTTAAATTGTTATGTAATTAATTGTGCATTTGCTAGCAATTTTTAAACTGTGAATGAAAAACTGTTCTGAAATTGCAAATCACTGAACACTTTCATCTAATACATGAGATAATTCTTTGAAGACCACTTTCCCTGGACCGAGTGTTAATGAGAAGTTCTTCACGTTAATAAAATGTTGCCCAATAAGTATAACCAAACAATTTTCTTTTTTAAAAAATAATATGTCTTAGACAGCCCTCACTGGGTGGATTCCAGAACTGGTGTTGAGGTACAGAAAGATTCAAGACTGCCAGACAATTCACCTCCAGAGCAGGCACTGAAATGGCCTACTTCATTCCAGGCACAAATTGCAATTAACTGATTCACATGGAAGGCATTGCATAGGACACACTGCCTTTATATTCCTACAGACCTGCAGTTAAATAGTCTTTGGTTGCTGTCAAGTTCTTTCAAAGCAGAGCTAGAAGGACTATTGGTGACCTTTTATCTTTCCTTCACTCTTCATGCCAAGGAGGCCACTTTCCACCTCTCCCCACCCCTTCTCTATTCCCACAGGACTGACTAGTTACTGACCATCACTTGTTCTGGTACATTTTGACAGTTTTCCCCAGATTTTTTTTCTTTTGGAAGCTGAGAATTGGTGTCCCAATTACCAAGAGTAAAGTCAACTGGAAAGGACTTTTACTGGCTTTCTTCCAGTGAAGATTTGCCATTCCAAAATCTATGCCGGGATTTATCTCTCCTGGAGAAGTGAGGATCTAAACACAGAACAGCAAGTGACAGCAAGAAAAAAAGAAAAGTATCTGTTCCCAAATATCACACAGCCAGCACAGGAACTGAAAGATGAGAAAAGGTTGATTTTGTAGGAAAGTAGCTATTAATGTTGGAACCCAGGCTTGGCATCGTCACTCTAATAAAGCTTTCACAGCAGTTACTCAAGGAGAGATCTGTTTTTAGAAAGGCTAAAATGACTTTGCTGTTGGGTTTGTTTGGGTCTTTTTTAATTTTGTTGTTGAAAGAGATGAACCCGAAACAGAAATTAAACAGCAAAAGAAACCTTCATTAAAAGCAACTATATTTCAACCCAAGATATCAAAAAAAACCTCTTTGAACGATGAGCTTCCTGCAATATCCTTTTAGAGATTAATTTCAAGATCTGACAGTTCGTGATTATGGTAACTTTTACAAATAAGTGCACAAAAAACAAAGACAACTGAATCCTGAAATACTTTCATTTAAAATGCAACATAAATAAAGCTTCAGTTCTATCTCAATAAATATACATTAGGACACTTAGTACTTGTACATGTTCCAGGATAAAGTGTTTTATATTACATGCATTGTATCATTCTCCTTACTGCCAATTTTTATTATTTTTCATGAAGCTTACTACCACAATGACTGCCAAGAACATTTTTGAAGCCTCATACATTCTGTTAAAACATCAAGAACACCATATTTTCCAAAATGAAAGACTTTAAATTATATAAAGTGAAACTTTTTAAATGGTATCAAGTGGTGGTTTTATTCATACCCTGTCATCTAATGAGTAAATTTGCTTTTTGGAAAGGAAAATAAAAATTGGGTTTCAGTTTAGTGCCAGGAAAATTATTAATTCTGACACAATGGGGAGTAGTAAACCACCTGAAACAAAAGTTGCCGCAGCAGCATCACCAATCTTGCATCATCCAAGCTTGTTTCCAGGTGATGACATCTTATGTTCTCATTTACACACACACTCAGTAGAATGTTCTCATTATTCAATAGTAAAGCTTCCTGGAAAACCATTCTTGAGGATTTGACCTGTTTCAAACTGCAGACAGTGAATCTTCTACCTAAAACAAGCCAGTCATATAAAGCACACACCTGATCTCAGAAACATTCTTCCTGTATAGCTATTTATGACCCAATAAATAGCATGATGTTAAAAAGTTTATACGTCTTAAATTGCATTAGGCCATAAATTCAAGCATTTCACATTGAGATTGTCTCAGTTTCTCTTAATTTTTCATGTAATAAAAATACAACATTAATTTTGCTACACAACTTCTACTATGAAGGGAAAACTACACTCGGTACCTTCTCTCATCCTTTTCAGTGATTTTTGGTTGGTTAAGCTATGAGAACAGAAGGCTGACAGAATTACCTGTGCTATTTGTCTATGGAACAGGAGACCTTTTATTACTCAGGTATTGTATTCATCTCCTACACCAGGTCTAATTCCCTATGCATTGCTCCCCAATATAGAACATTTCATTTCCTGCTCCCCATAGAACATTTTCAGTGAAAGCAGGTTTTCCACCCCTCAAAGATGCAGACTAACATTCCTGAGGGAAAACAGTAACAGAAAACACAGTCCACAGGAAAGGGATCTTTTTCAGGTCATAAGAGTCATGCAAATAACCTTAGGCAAATTCATGCAAATTACTCAGGAGGAAAACCTAAGTTTATGCTTAGATAGTTCTCATTTTTCACGAGTATTCAAGCCCTTTTATCACTTTATGCCAAAAACTTCAAGAGTTTTTGCCACTTCAGTAATAAGAACCCTTTTTTCTTCAACTACTTAGCACTATTACCACAATTTTTCTACTTCCTCATTAGTAATAGCTATTCTACTCAAGTTATTTCTTCCTGTACTTAATGCTAAAATTAGTCTCACCTTTTTTGCATGATTTCTGAGCATTATATTGTAGTGGAATCTATGATGATGTCATATTTAATTGTTTAGTGTTTGAGTTACCTTGGTTCTCTCTGAAACAGGCAAGACATGAAGTATTTTTTGATTTTTGGCCACAAAGAGCAATGTCAGCATGCTTAATAACTTATGCTTTTTGTGAAAGTCCATGAAGATTAATTCTAAAGAAAAATGCAATATTTGTAGGTTGCATTAACTGTGCAGTGCCTTTGCCTGCAAGAAGGATTTATGACAAATAGAAATCTAATTGATTGAAAGCAAAGAATGCTTTGTGATCAAATTTAAATTCCACAGCTCATGCAGAAATTCAGTTGCATTACAAGGTGGTATGTGCAGCTGCCTTTTTTCAGATTTCACTTTTCAATTAGCCAGTACCTGAGGTGAGCATACCTTAAAGAAACGCTCTACTAGTTTCTTGTCCATCAAGAGTATCTGCAAAGGGTGTTGCCTTGACAAATTAAGACCTCTTTTTAAAAAATGCGATATATTATTGGTTAACAGCCTTTTTTTAAAAAAGCGTTGTGCCAATTTAAAGTAGCTACTATTAACCATTCCATTAAAAACAAAACAAATCCTCCCTTCAAAATACAGTGTTCCTATCTATTAGCAAAGCTGCATAATGTACGAGTGAAAGGTTAAGTACTAAATCATGTACAATCGTTATAAAAAACTGCTTTTTAACTTTGATAGGGTAAAGGTACATACTGTGCTTTCAAATGTATTTTGAGAACATTATTATGAGACAAGCAGCAGTCACTTTGCATTAAGGCTGATGCTTCTCTCACTAAACCTGAAGCTCTCCAACACAGGCTGAACCAAGAACAAGACTTCTCCTTTCAGTTCAGCCTTTTTTTCCCGTGCACAGGTACATACACAAACTACTTTTCCACCTAGAGCATCCAATTAGCATAGGCAGAAGTGAGAACATTAGTTTTAGGTATACCACTCACACACATTTCCAGCACAGGACATCCTGGCCTCAAGAACAAAGGTCTGGGGTTGTTGTTTCCAAAAAACTCACTCAAATGTCTCTAAGAGCCTTCACACACCTACAGTAAGGATACAAACACAAAGTCTAGCCCCATAATTACTTAGCTTCTTCATCACTTAAATCAAATATACACTAGAATTCCACAGCAAGGAGGCACCAAGACAGAAAGAATAACTGCAATGTAAAATAACATGCCTGGAGAGCTTTGGTTGTCCCATCCCAAATTATTCTCACTATATCACCTGAATTAATAACATGCACAAGCAAAGACTGCTTAAACTTGTCATCTGGGATTAATCTAGATTTGGATCCAAGAACAGGTCTGTCAGAGATTCAATGCTTTTTAAGCATTAATTACCTGCAGCTTTGTACATTCATTTATTTAAAGGTGAGTTTAAAAAACTGATGTAAGAGGACTGGTTTTCAGATAACAGAAGTTACCATTAAACCAAAAACCTGCAAGTCAACTCACATCAGACACTCAGAACAAATCTCAACTTTCCTCCTCTGGGCATGAAAACGCATCCTACCCTGCTGGGCTGTGCCACAGGCTCTGGATGGGCTGGGAGACCTGGGAGCTGGATTGTGCACGAGGCTGGTGTGGGCAGCACCCCTGAGGCAGCAGAGCCACCTGGATCCCATTCCATGTGCCTGTGGGGCTGCTCCTCTGCCCACAGGGAGTCACAAGCCAGGTTACACACATGCACTTGGCAGGTTTGGCAGTGCTGAATGCAAATCATGGCACCACAGCACCCATGTACCATTTCAGGATAGCTGAGGTGGGAAATTTGGAACCAGTTCCAAGACTCTTGATTTCTATACACACTTTTTATTTCACTGGTTTTACTTTTTTTAAAGCTAAAATCACTGCCAATCATTTAGTACCATAAAACTGCATATATGCACATATACACACTCTATATATCAAAATACTTTTCCTTACCTTGTCAGAGAGACAGCTGAGCTAGAGAAAGATATTGACTCTGCTTTAGTCCACAGAAAAGTGTAGTGGTCGGAAATAGACACCACAGCTTAGTCTTCATAGTCAAAACACGTCACTAAGGATGGGCTTGAGAAGAAATCCCAGGTATCCTCAATCTGCCTTCCTTCCCACTATCACCAAGCCACAAATAATCTCATAAGCGAGTGAAGACAGTGTTATTCATTGGTTTTGGAGTATTTTTTGAGGAACATGTGGGCTTTGCCAGCAGCACAGACAAAAAAAGGTGAAATTGAGGCAGTTTGAATGCTTGTCCTCAGCTATAAGCACCCACCTTATGACTCTGAAGTCCAGCAGACTCTTTTTCTGTTTCTGAAGGTACACTGATATATATACTCCTGTATATTCCAAGTTATCCATAATGCTGCCTGGTTTATCATTGATTAAAGTTACCAAATGCAAAAGAAACCAAAAATATTACATACTTACACACAACACTGTTTAAATTCAAAAGTTAAGGTGCTTTTCCCCCATTAGACCTGTGTTGGGGGGGAAAAGTTCCTGTAGGCAGGGGGTTAAAGCTTGGCCAGCCAGCAACACCCACTGCTTTCTAGCACATTGTTTGAGCTCTGAAGCCTCTCAGCTGTAGCACATTGCACAGCCTTTATGCTTGATCATTAAATAAAACAACCTGTCAACACTGTACCCTGACAGCTCTGTAAAAAAAAATATATATTATATATATGCTTTTGAAAAGCACATCTTGGGCAAGGAGCACGCACCCAAGATCACTAGCACTACTGCTGTGTACTTCAGAGAGGAGACACTGTTTTATCTAGCATCTCTAGAGCTTCAAAGAGAGCACCTGCTTCATCTATACAGCAGTGAAATTCCAGATATTAAGCAACATTCACTTCTTTTACAAGTCTGAATGTTATTCTATTCCAGGACTCCTTATTCAGCTTCTGTCTGAATTATCAATACTAACAGTATTTGTGGATATCACTGAACAGTAATTGCCTGCTTATTGTTCAAGTAACTTCAGACTTCCATATGTATAATTTCTAAGTTCACCAAGAAAAACAAGTCTGTTTCAAAATACTCTTCAAATTACTCAGGGCTCAATACTAGAGATAAGTATTTTTCTGAATTTACTTCTGTGCACAAAATATAGGCCAAAATATATTTACTCTTCTGAAGACAGAGTAAACCTGCAATATTCAGGTAAGTGAGAAAAGCAGAATGGTTGCAAAACTCTACAAACTACACATTTGTCTATTGTGCTAGAGTGCAAAGTAAGTTAGAACAGTTTCTTCCTTACTCCAATCTCTACTGGACACTTACACTGGGTGGGCTGAAGTATCTAGTCCTAAGCTACACATGAATAGAGGAAGATGCAGCCCCATGGACTTCAAAAACCAAAGAATTCTTGGGTGGGGTTAATGCGTAAAAAGAGAAGGGTAGAAAGAGCTGTTGAAAAACAAAGGGTTTACAATTTAAGTTTACTATTCTGATTGAAAATGGAAGTGGAACAAATGTTGATTTCTTTCTAACTTCCATAGCAACCCACTCATGCTGAAGTTATGTGACTCAGAAGCTGTTTTCTTTAAATGCAGACATATGGCTTTTAAACACTTTTGGTTCTATGCCCAGACACAGAATCATTATTTCTTCATTTTATTGTCCTGATAGACTCCAAATAACCAAACTTTATAATTAATATTCATTTTACTCAAATTATTCAGAAATTGCATTTCTCAGTTTCCTGCGAGGCATGCCCAAAGGGCTTTACTTTTTACTTTAGAAAAATAAAGTGTTAACAGAAACCCACAGCAAAATTACAGATATATCCAGAAACCTAAAGGTTTTGCATTTTTTAAATACCCTGTGTATGTAACTATGCCAAAAAATGCTTGTTCCTTGTTTATAAATTACTACTTCATTGCCATTAAAAGTTCACATTTCTCAAGTGAAGGTTCAAGCAATGCACAGCAGTTGAAATAAGTATATGCTGAAAAGTCTACACTATACTTCCATCAGAGTACAAAGTCTACCAAGACTGAAACACAGCCAGCTTTATTATACTAGACCTGCCTAGAGGTATTTAATATTCAAAAGCTGTGTAACAACTTAGCAAAGTTATTTAAAATTAAAGCAAAATAACATGATTGTGGTCTATATCCTTTTTCCACTAAGGGTTACTGCTAACTTTAGCAAGACATTTTGCATTCTAGAGTGTTTTGTCATACTCATTTTTCTACAATTTGGTAGTTACAATTTGGAAATTATTAGAAAATGGAAACACACAGAACTACATGACTAAAGGTCAACTCACAGATCAAGTCTATCTTGTCATTAGCCAGAAACTCACAGAGGGTTTAGGACCACGTAAAGCATATCACACAGCACAGGTGCCCTCACATCACCCACTTTGAAAACAAACTCTTTCAAGATGCTGTATATCTGTTTCTTTCCACTGCCATTCACCAGTATTTCATAAAACAGAAAAATTTACCATACCCATCACACTTTAGCACAATACCACAAAATAGTCTGTCTTCAAACATATCTGGTTTTCCAAGACTATTCAAATTCAAAGACTAAAAAGTCAAAATGAATGCCTTAGAAAAGCAACACAAATATAATTTATATCACAGAAAAGCTGGTTACTACCTGCAAAACACTCATTACACTTTCCTGCTGAAGTCCTATACAGACTGCCAGGTTGTCTTTTAGGATTTGTGGAGGCAACACACAAGTCCCACAGAAGTTTCCAGCAGAACTGCAATGAACAGTTTACATCCAGCTCCTACCTCTAAAACTGCACCAAGCAAGAGTGAACACAACTATCCTTTCTACAGTCAAGAACTCTTCCTGTAGCCCAAACTGCCTGGGGAAAAGGACCTAGCACAGACTGCACACACTAACCAACATCATGTTTGTAGCCAGTGACTGGGGTAATAGAGAACAGAGCAGCTCTAGCAGAAAACATACAGCATTTTCCACACCTGAGGAGTAAATTAAGGATATGGAAATCTCAGCCAGCATGTAGCATGTATTTCCTGAAGTCCTGATAAAGGAATTCCTCAAAAAGGAATGCCTAGCCTCTTCCCTTTAATTTTGGCACATCAAAATAATATTTTTTCCCTTTCCCAGTTAGACACAACACACAAACATCTTTTATTCAAAATATATATTAAAAAGTACAATAGCCTGGTTTTACCTCTCTTGCTAGCAGCCCTCAGATCAGAAACATGCAATAATGGTTCATTTTTCAAAACTGAAAACCCAAAGAATTTTTCCTTTGCCTGTCTGCCTCTCTACAGCTGTTATTATGCACCACCATCATTGAGTGAGAGAGAAATGCAACAGGGAAATTATTTATAGCATGGCCACAAAAGCCTTTCTGAATATCGCAGCTATCACAGCCAAACAACATGAAGTATCCATGTCTATAATCTCTTAAACAGCTACTTCTCCACACCTAGAGAGCCAGCAACAGATACAAAGGGAAGATTTATTTCAAGGCATACTTCAATCACTGAGCACATGAAAACAGATTCAAGCACCTGGATAATCCCTGAAGGCATCAAGACATAATTTTCCAAACAAAATTTGACTTCAGTTGAGAAGTCCTTCAGGTTTTTATATTCCTATTTCTTGTCAGGTGTTCACAGCAGTCCAGCCTTGATCATACATGCTTCTTTCTCTAACCAATGCTATGCAACACCACGCCAATAGCAAATTGAAGTAAATTATCTTCACTTACCTTGTCCTTGTCCACTGATCTGGTGACCCCACAGCATCAGAATTATTACCAATATCCAATGCATCTGCCCAGCTACTCTGCCACTTCCTTGTCTTCCAGCCATTGCATTATTGGATGCTGTGCAAAGAAATATTATTGAATGTTTTAGTTATAACTCTTGGGAAATATACCTTAGGGTGAAGGAAAGCAAAAAGTTCCCATAAATTTCCTCAGTACACATCTATAACTCTACTTTAATAAATACTCTCTGGTAAAAATGCTTTTTCATTCAGAACCTCCCAGATTGTTTGCTCAAGACTGTCACCTCATAGGCTACTACAAAATCAAAATAAGCTGCTTTGAAAATGCTTGAATTTCCCTTTTGTACAGAAGACCTGAACTGCACCAAAAAACCTCCCAGATCAAGCCAGGTTTTAAAGTCCTGAACAAGCAGCACTTCCCTGAGTCTTTTAGAAGTCTTATTGTATTGCATAGAAAATTCCCTGAGGCAAAACCCCTCAATGTACTTAAAACTTGAATTTTTTTCAGTCTTGGGTTTTACAACATTGAGATGTTAGCAGTTGCTTTTCATAGTGGGCTTTTAGGGACCAACTTTGTCTTCCAGTCACCACGTTTTTCACATTATAGAATGATTTGGGTTGGAAACAACTTCAAAGCTCGTCTCTTTCCAACCCCCTGCCATGGACAGGGACACCTTCCACTATCCCAGGTTGCTCAGACCCCCATCCAGCCTGGCCTTGATCACTTGCAGGGATGGAGCAGCCCCAGCTTCTCTGGGCATCATGACTGGAACTGGCAACATTTACCTATTTATCATTCCCCACCACACCTCCTGTTATAGCACTCTGACTCAGATCTGCTCCATCAGAAGAGCTGTTTAATCAAATACTGATTTGTCAGAACTGTACAAATTACACAGGACTGGCTGGAAAATACAGAATTTCATTTCTAGCCTAAAGCACAGGCAGCTATCACATAAATTGGTGAATGAATATTTAGGAAATTTATCCAACATGTGGGAAATCTTGCAGCAGTAAGTAGTTTTTAAAAAGATGGTATTGTAAAACTTCTTATGGTTATTTTTCCATTATAAAAAGCTATAAAATCTTTGTGAACAGAACAATTAAAAAAAACTTGCAAAAAACAGGGAAAACACTACACTAACAGAAGGGTATGTTTACATATTGGCAGATTAAGCATACTTTAATGTTGATATTGCAGTAATTTTTATTTTTTAAGAAGCTATTTTCCAAACTCATGGGTGCAACACCTATCCATAACAAAAAGTTCAACAGAAATTACAATCCATAATTCTCAATTCTGATCTATTTTCTCCAGTGAAAAATACCACTGCTTTATGCAACTTAAAACCTCAGTAATATTTACAGAATGAAAACCTAAGGAAGAGTACAAAAGCAGACATGTACAACACTATACTTCAGTTTCTCCCTTTCTCACCTTCCCCCACCTATGGAGGAAGGCAGGCAGTGGAAGCTCCAGCAAGAAGGGGTTTTGGTTGACTGGTTAAATGGAAGGGGTCATTTTTCCTGTTTGCTGTGACCCTCAAACTTTCACTTTTGTATTTAATCAGTGCTCTAACAATCTGCCCAGATCACAAAGTATCTGCCCATGCACTTCCCATAGCTGTTCAGAACAAAAATTGTCTTTTGCTTCAAAACTGGTTGTTGGAGGTAACCCTGTTGCATTGGGAAACCTCCCCATTACTACAAACACCTTGATTTTCTTGTGAAGAACATGTTTGAGGCCCTCTAGAGCTCCTGTAATTTCAGCAAAACAGTGCTCTCCCCAGCCAGCACACAGTTCCTGTTTATCCCCTCTCAGACATATGGAGGGAAGAGAGAAAGTCATGCTAAAAAGCTTTGTTTGTTCTGGCCTTGTCTTTTTGGGCTACTTAAGCCCCACAGGAAAGGGGAAGCAAACAACTGAAAATGGGATTTCCAAAGCAAAAACATAGAACAATAAATGTAAATAAATGTCCTAAAAATATACACACATTACCACTGCAAGGTCAAAGAAATAGTTTTGTAAAATCAGTGTCTTGAAAAAAGAGATGTTCTGTTTCATGAATATTCTTTCCTCAAACTAACAGACACATTCTTGATGCTCAGCCCAAGCAAACAGATGGTATTCAATTAGTTATTTACCTATGTTACAATTAATTAAAATGTCAAGATAATTTTTGTTTTGATTGTGTCTACAGAAAGCTAGAGTTCCACAAGAAGCTGGCATTTGCATCTACAGCCCTGCTAGCTGTAAGATAAATATTACAGCTAAGAAAGCATTAAGATACTTTCCAGTACCTAAAGGCTTTTTCCAAGGCATGCAAGGATAGAACAATGGGGAATGTCTCAGACTGTAACAGAGTAGGTTGAGATTAGATATTGGGAAAAACTTCTTGACTTTGAGGCTTGTGAGACACTGGCACGGGTTGCCCAGAGAAGCTGTGGTTGCCCCATCCCTGGGAGTGTTCAAGGCCATGCTGGATGGGGCTCTGAGCAACCTGGGATGGTGAAAGGTGTCCCTGCCCATGGCAGGGGGTTGGAACGAGATGAACTTTAAGGTCTCTTCCAACACAAACCCTTCCATGATTATATCACAACCTCACCAGCAAGTGTTTAACTTTTAAAAAAGATTTTTTGGCTTGAAAGTTCATAACTAGTAGGCAGAGGAAAACAGCCACTTTACTAGGGAGAAGCCTAGAGACCAGATAAGAACAAAAGAAGCAAAAATTGTAAGGTTTTATTTTGGATCCAAGAACAATTTTCTTCACAACACAGGAACCATCCTTGAAAGAATCAGCAAAGCAGAAGAGGCTGCAGGGTCTGGGTGAAAGCTGTGCACTTCACAACAGCACAAAACTCCAAAGAGAAGGAAGAAATCTAAGCCTTAAATCTAAGCCTGTTCCTGTCATATTTTTTGTCTTCTATGAGATAATTTGTAAAGGGAAAGAAGCAAATAGCAGTAACTGACACATATGCAACTTAAAATTCAAACTACAGCTTCCATTTCCCAAGGAAATTCAACAGGAGGCTTTCATTATAGAAGCAAAAAACAGCCTCAGATTCAAAACCATTAATCCCCTCTGACTTCTGAGCCTCACTTTTCACACAGGTGTAGGCAAGCAGGTTTATCTCAAACAAACACATTTTTTAATTAAAGAACACTTCTTCTAACAGAGAGGTACATTACAGTAAAAAAGCTTAACTAGCAAGTCTGTAATTAACCTTTACAGCATTTGGGTTTACACTGCTGCTTCAGCCCCTCAAATACAGGAATAAAATGACCAAGGCCAGAATCCAGCAAGATGTCAAATTATTAGGAGCAGCAGGTGCAAGAGGTCTACAGAGGCAGAGGGCAGGAAAAAGTCCTCTTTTTTCACCTTTCCCTTAGTTATCTGTTAAAGACGTGAACAGAAACTGCAGTTATACAAAAAATAATTTTAAAAGCAAGTTTTTGTTGTTGAAAGTCCTACTGAAGGAAAGCCAAGAGATCCATAAATGACATCTTCCAAAGGGACAAAAAATTTATTAATTATTCTAACTCCACAAAGAATCTATTACCTTCCAAAGCTACTCTAAGAGAAAAAAAAAATACACTAGACTAAGCAGGAAATAAAAACTTACCCATAGATCTTCCTCCTCCCTACTCGTTCTAAATCAACAACTCTCCCTACACAAGCACAAAAAAAGCCCAGCCTATCTCCCCCACTTTTTATTGCCCATCCAACCAGAAATCACCTGAATTAAATAACATCTCAAACTTAATGCAGCTGTGCTTACAAATATCCTGCACCAAAATGCACAAGGGAAAAAAAAATAAAACAGCTACCACCACTCTCTATTTTACTCTTTTTTTTCTCCTCTAAGCCTGCATGCATAACTCTACCTGATAAATAGCCATGAGATTCACCAGCTTCACAGCCAAGAGAAAATGGCAAGAGGACCATCTTCACATTTATTGACAATTAACTGTAACTAATTTAGAGTGAACCAGGTGCAGTCAGCTGGCAGGAAATCAGGGAACATGGATAAATCTGTCATATAAAGAAGTCTAACAAAGTCTGAAGTTTGTTTTAGATGAGACTTCTGCTGAAGTAGAGTTGGCATGAAAAGCTGGGAGGCTTTCAGCTGCATTTCCAGAGATTTGTTGCCATCTAAATGGCACGATCTATTAAAATCCATAGGCTCTGCAGAATTGGGGTTTTGGGTGGCAACAACTTACATGTATTTTGCTTTCTTTCTGTTACTGCTTGGATTATTTTATCTGCTTTTCTCTTGTTTGAATCACTAAGTATATCAACTATGTAGACTCAAGTATCCTTTTTAATATAAATCATTTCTAAGTTTCTCTATAAAGCTATATTTTTTAAAAAACAGTATTTATTCTATGCAAGCTTGCACTTGATAAATCTCTAGCAAATGACAAAAAAAAAAAAAAAAAAAAAACACACACCCAAAAAAAAAAAAAAAAAAAAACACAC
>VYXD01016019.1:2075053-2128876 GCA_013397195.1 Hylia prasina
AAAAAAAAAAAAAAAAAGAAGGGGAGCGAATGGAGAGCGAGAGGAAGGCCCCCGTTCCTACGGGCTCCTGCAGCCGAAGGGAGGAGTTAGTTTAATTAGAGGCCGCGCTCCCGGGAAACGTGCCCGAGTGGGCGCACGGCCGGGCGGGGCGCGAAAGTTGCGGCGCTCCGGAGCTCCAGCACCGCGGACAGCGGCAGCCGGCCCGGCCCCGGGAACAGCACGCGGGGCAAACCCCGCCTGCCGGATCCCTGATGGAAAACCGGGCGAGCTGCTCCAATCGTAAATTTTTATCACCCTTTGAAGATGGCATGCTATCCCTCCTGGGAATATGCCAAGTGGTTTCTGCCAGCACTCTCTGAAAATAGGGATCAGGTCATGAGTGCCTGAAGCATCACTGATATCCCTCCCAATACACAGAAATTGTACTTTATTGCGTGCATTCTGACAGATTAGTGACCCACTACCACAGGCTCATAAATATTATTAACCTTATTCTGCAGCTGGGGACATTGGGACAAAGAGGTTAAGAAATGATTGAGGTTTCATACACAGAGCCAGATGCCTGTAGGAGTCCAGATCTGCATGCACTTAACCTGTGGGATGATTTTCCTCTTCAGATCATTTCTCTCCCTCCTCCTTGCTTCTTGTGTTTAATCATGGATCAAGAGAATCACAGAATGGTTTGGGTTGGAAGGGACCTTAAAGATCATCTGGTTCCAACCCCCTGCCATGGGCAGGATTCACCTTCCACTATCCCAGGTTGCTCAGAGCCTCATCCAACCTGGCCTGGGACACTTCCAGGGATGGGGAGACCACAGCATCTCTGGGCAGCTTTAACTGTAGTGCCTCAATAACATTACCAGCTACAGCCTGGTTATCAACACTTGAAGTGTACGTAGAACTTCCCCAAGCACAGAAACATGACTTGAGGTCCTCCAAGAAAATGGCATTGTGAATGTAATTCCCCAAAATCAAGCAGCACAGTTTTGTGAGGAACAACTAATGAGGAGCATGAGAATAGAACCAGACCTTTTATCTACACAGAGATGATCATGAAGCAAGTCAGGTAATAATTCACATTTTAGGCACTCTCAAGCAGAAAGAGGATTATTCAACTTTTGTAAATTTCAGCAAACAAAATTTTCAAGAAATTAAATTCTTATTATTTCTAGAGTACATGAAATATTATATAAACTTTCCAGGACAACAAACAAGGTGTGTTTCAGCATCATCAAAAAACATTGCTAAGTTATTGGGGGGGGGGGAGATATGTTTTACACTGAGAAAGGAAATTTTCATTTCCAATAATTCCTAAAAAGTGTAAACAGAAAGAACCCACTACTTGCTGTTTGTTGGAAAGAGTTTAGAGATTGAAAAAGAACAAAAACAGACTTGTGGAAAGTGCGGCGATCAAGAAAGACAAGAGGTAGGCAAGGTAATCTTAGAAACAATATTCATGACCCTTCAGTTCATCAACATTCATATTATCTATTTATGTACTTATGTGCATGCTTTTTCTAAATACCTGCATGGCATAAGAATAAAAATTACAGCTGTATAAGTGGAAAAGAGTATGGAAGGCTGGACAGATGGAAGTAATTAAAGTAACTAAATAATTATTTAATACACATGCATTGTATTTTGAATTATATGTGCAACTCCTCACAGACTTCCCAAGATGTTTACTGTTTAATGTACATTCTAAAATGTCTTCTTTTTCTACTGAGCTTCCTTTTGTTAGTTGAGAAAAAAAAATTTACATATGCATATGTACATACACACACACACATGACAAAACGTAGTGCCAGGAATTTGCAACATTTTGCAAAATGGAGCAAAACTGGAGCAAAGACAGCCTTTGAAATCTCAGGATCTCAGGTGCAGACAATAGCATAAGCTTAGAAAAAGGGTTTTAGAGTAGCAACACACCTAAAATTACATGGTGCAAGTTTCCCCAACAACAGTCTGAAAGCAGGTGTGCCAATCAGGCCCCTCACAGATTGTGCAGTGCAGACACAGACCTCTTCAGAGGAAGTGCCTTGGAGCATATCCAGTACTGATCCATGACTGTGGCTATGACTGTGTCAAAACTGAGGCTGCTATGGCTTCACACTCGAAAGTCACCTTGCTGTACAGATGGCCTGAGAGATGAAGCATGGAAGAAGAGAGCTAAAATGCTGGTGGCAAAAGTCATGAACTGAGTGGGACCAACTGCAGCAAGTAATGACATATCCTGCTGTGGCAGAGGAGATTTGCTTTGCTGCCCTGGGCAAGCCACTTATTCCCAGTCACTACCCTAAATGAGCTCTTTTAGGGTAGTGTCCAGTTTGGTATGCTCATTTTACAGGGAAATCAAAACCATCCTTGTGGTTAACACCTGGAAGTGTGGGTAGCACTGCTTTGACAGGGCACAAGTTCTTGGCATCCATGGTCTCAGTGAAGTTTCCACTGGACAAATTTTTTTCCTTAGACTGTGAAAAATCAAAATTAAACATGAGCCAGGCAGTTATGATCAGGAAATTATCAGCGTCTGAATAGTGATCAGCTTAGAATGGAATTAACATTACCAGATGCATGTGCATATTCTTAAGACACCTTTGGCCTCCTTCACTTTTGCTATAGAACAGACAGGGTCCTTTTCTGACAGATACAGACAAGTATGGGACAGCAACAGCAAAAATCTGCCTTCATTGAAGGGTTTATAGTCTATTAAGGTAAAAGTCTTGAGAAGAATAATGTACTTACTGCGTGGGCAGCATAAGTTTTATGTGTTCTTAATTATTCATTTCTTTGCTGCTAAGTGCTTTGATTTAAAAATGATGTGATGTGTACATGCAGTGTTGATACTCAGATAACTTAATTGTTTTGGTAATATAACAAGGCATATGATGTAATGTCAATAGACTGCACCTTGTGTGCATTACAGAGTTTTTCCATGTGGATGCTTATCCTCTAGTGACAAAGATAATGATTCCTAATACGTGCACAGGGTAAGAAAGAGACTGCTGTGATAGACACTTAATAAACAGTTAAACAGATTGGAGGGAGACCCAAGAAAAAAGCCTCAAAATCTTGGCTTTGAACTGGTTTTGAGATGATATAAGCAGATGCAACAGATTTGAATATGAAGAATAGGAAAAGCCTGAGGGAGAAAGATACTGAACTACTGCAGATATTTGTTCATAATTACAAACTATCATCTTCCCTTCCAAAAATATGCTCTGAGCAAATTTACAATGTATTCTACGAAGTAATTCAGGCTCAAAATTTTCTTCTCCAGGTGTTTCAGTAAAGGAGTACAAAGTATCCAACTAAATGTAAACATCCAAGTGGGTATTCATGCCTTCCAACTGATGTCATCAAATTATTGCCTAGGACAAACTTTCAGTTGACTATACAGAAAATCTACGTTTCTAACCACATCACCTAAACAGCAATAGGTAGATAGTTTTCATTATTCTTTTTTTTTTTCTTTTTCCATATCCATTTGTGCTGAAGCAAAATAGAATTGGAAATACACAAAAGAGAGAGAAAAGGAAATAAAATTTAGGCAATTACTATCATTATGGCTCTGCCACTTGGGAGCAGTAGCATTTATTACTCAGGTCTTCTTGGAGGAAAAGGGTTTAGATGGGATAGGCATCAACAGCTCACCGTTCAGAGCAAAGAGGAAATGTTCACCTTTAATAATTTCGTACTATGTAGTCTTTTTAAACACATTAGTCTATAAAATATACTGTGAGGGTGGTGAGGTCCTAGCACAGGTTGCCCAGAGAAGCTGTGGCTGCCCCATCCCTGGAACTGTTCAAGACAAGGCTGGATGGGGCTCTGAGCAACCTGGGATAGTGGAAGGGGTCCCCATCCATGGCAGGGGGTTGGAACCAGATGATCTTCACATTCCCTTACAAACCAAACCACTCAGTCATTCTATGACTCAATGCAAGTGCATTCATATAAGAGTCATCCTAGTTCTGCTGCAAAGTGTATCTTTCTGGGTAGCTTGTGGGGTTTTTCTTGGTTTGTGTGTTGTTATTTTTGGTGGTGGTTTAGTTTATTGTTTGGGGGATTTTTTTGTTTGAGATTTTGAACATATTAATATTACTGACAGGTAGCAAAAAAGAGCAGGAAATCACCTCCTGAAATTGAGATAGGAAGATCAATTAGAGCAACCATCTTTCTTCTCTATCTCTATGAATATTTGCCCCATTGAAATTAGTTAGTATTTTGGCAGTGATTTCAGCAGAATCAGGATTTTATTGAACAACTTTAGTAGGTATGAGGTATGAATGTGTCAACAAAATGAGAGGAGGATGGAGAATAGGCTGTAAATGTAACATCTCTAATTAAACCTATTATGAAATATAATCAAATCACTACCATCACTATGGTATTCACATTTTCTTTTTAGAAGGACATCTACTAATTCCTTTCTTTCCCCAAGTCAGCCTCAAAAGTCATTCTACTTGCTCAAAGGTGTTGCCCAATTTGAAGGATTTCTGACACAGAAAACAGATGTAACAAATAAGAACAAACCCATCATTGTGATATCAGACACAAGTACAAAATAAAGTATTGGATTATCAGTATGAACTAAGATGTCGTTCACTTTTTTCTAATTGCTCATCTTAAAAATTAAGATTTGATCTGAATTGTGTCAAAAATAGTTATACTACTGTAACAGTACTGCATAATTACAAGTATAATCATGCTTTTGAGTGAAAATTAGCCCCTTGTAGTGTAGAAGGTTAAGCACTTTGATTACTTCCTACCTAGAATCTGACCCACAATCTCAGTTTCATAACGCCAGACCAATTTCTAATTGATTTTATATCACCATTGATTATTACAGCTATGTAAGACTTCATCCAATTGAGTTATAGAGGAGGGGAGGGGGGAAAAATCTATCACAAAGATTCAGAAGCATCCATTAAAGATGCATTTAGAACAAATGGACAATGCACTTTTTTTTTTTTTTTAAAGTTGTAATTGTATTCAAGGGAATGACATTTAGCAGTCATCCACCGTAGGTTATTGAAATATTCTGTGACCTTGGCTCCACTTCCAAATGGAAAGCAAAACCACAAATAAAACTGCAGGGAATACAGAAATCAGATATTGGTCTCAATTACATTGTTTTGAAAATGTTCAATAGTATGCTAATGATCTTAATTAGTTTCAGAGATACCAATTTTGGAATCAGTGCTTAGCCAAAAACCACATGTTGAAAAAGTCCGCAATCTGTAAACGTGCAGAGTTCAAATACACAAGTGAATCTGTAAATATTAACTAGAGTAGCCCAACTATTTTGGTGAGAGCAGGGTATTTTTGCCCAAATAGTTGTACCAGTACTCTTGTATAAACCCAGCACACACACACACAGCACATTATAGGTTAGTTCATTCCTTTGTAAGATTAAACCACAGTGAACAGCTGCAGTCACACTGGATGGGCATTTTGCACCCTCCTATATCCTGGCAATTAAAGCAGTAAGCATATGTTTAGCAGTAATGTTGTTTTTTATTAATGTCACTGCTTCTTGGCATGCAAAATCAAAGTCAAAAATATTTTTTTTATTTTATTTCAAAAGAGAGAGGGAAGGCCATCCCCTTGAGTGCCAGTCTCTTTAAGAGTTATTTATTACAGCTTGAGTCTGTTCACTGAATATAGCTGTTAAGTAAAGGAGCAGGGAGGAGAGAACAGAAGCTCTTTGCCTGACAGCAGTTGCTAGAGCAGCACTCCTGATTATTGTAATGGGTTCACTTGCCAAATGCCTTTCATACCAAAAGCAAGGCTGTTAAACGTGAAGTTGAGATGGTGGATGGTTTGTTTTCCCCAGTGAAAAAGTACTCTGTACATCAACCCCCCATCAATGAGTATTAAAAACATTTTGATGTTTGAGGGAGTCTTATTTCCAGGGAGACATCACAGCATCTACCTGTCTTTTGTGGCTTCTGAACACTTTGTTCATAACAATGAACCAGTACATAAGAGTCCTTCTAGTCTTTACTAATAACCAAGGTTTAGTTCTATCTCTTTTGATCGGTAGCATTCATAAATAAGGTCTGTTTCTCACTTCCCACTCCCTGGAAACAATTAGAGTGACTGAACTGAAAGCTTTTGCTCATCTTTTCAGCTCTTTAGTGGCAAAATTCCTTTTAGAAAAAAAATCAAAGATCAGTGCTGGCTTTATATCAGACAGTAACCTGCCCTCAAAACTACTAAACTAACTGGTACAGTTATTAAATGAATATTTGGATACTTTAAAATAAAAAAGCAACCAAAAAAATCCCACCCTTCAAACCCCTCCTCTCCTGACTGAGAGGCAAAAAACCCAAAACTTTGAGCATCAAAGAAGAGAGCAGGGCTTTGGTTCCTTTGAAAGGAATACCCCTCCCATGCCTTCCTCAGGGCACAGTTGTCACCAGGGGAGCTGCTGCAGGCTGAGTGACAGAGCACAGTGCTGGAACAAATGCCAGTGGGAGGGAGAGAACTCCAGAGCTTCCCCCAGCCTGGGAGGTCTGGTGCTGGGAAAACACATTGCAAGGAACATATGGATAGGTGGAGAAAATCATAGCTGAAAAGACTGATGATTGCTCCCACGAAAAGTACAGTTGAGGCAAATACTACACCCTTCCTGTCATGGAAGTGATTTTAGACATCACAGTAGAACTGAAAACATGGAGATGTATAAAGAAAAAGGAAGGAATTCATGCTGTTACTGATGCTTTCCAGTAAGCAGCACTGAATGAAGGCAATTACTCCCTGGGTATGTGGTAACCCAATTGGAATGGAATTAGGAAAAAATAAATCACCTCAGTGTCTGAGATTCTAACACATAATTTTAATATAAAAGCAACAATTAAAAAATCTGCTTTTCAACTCTTTCTTTTATAAGGGGCATTTTGAAACCTCAGCAATGTTGCTAGGACCAAATTCAAACACACAAGATTGTTAAGGACCACCAGAAGACTTGATAAGAGGAGTCAAAATAGGCTTTCTTTTCTTTTTTTAAAATCTTGTTTCAGACTATTATTGTTACAAGTATTACTGCTTACACTTCCAGATAGGTCAAAGTGTGTTTCCAGGAAAGAGAGTGTTCTTTGGTTTTGTGTTAGGTTGGGAAGACTGACTTTCTTCCTCTAGTGCACAGCAAGTCGTGCACCTATATTATGGCTAGATTCTTTCAGTCACAGAAAAGAAAAAGTTTCTTGTACAGCATAGATTTTTTTTAAAAAATAATAATTTTGTTTGCTATGTATGAAGGGAGCAATTCCAACTGCATTTCAGAGCACATATGAGTATAGTGAGTATACAGATGAGTACCTCCACATTGCTTGAGCTTTATGGGAAAATAAAAATTATAATAATTGCTCCCAGCTCACCTAACTTATTAAAGTACCAATTTATGAGGCATTTCTGCTGGCTTTAAAACCATCAAAACACCTGCAATTCTCTTGAGGCCTTACAGACTTGCAATTGTCTTTGCTGACACATTATGCACAGACTTTAAGTATGATATTCCATTACAGATGCCTCAAGCCACCAACCTGCTTGCAGAATTTAAAAGAAGTAGAAACAGGAATTTTCAAGAACAGTTAAGAGGAGGAAGAGAACTCTGTGTGGAAATTGCTCCCAAAATTGAAATGAGGTTTTTCGATTGTTTTTCTAAAGCACTTTTAGGCAAGGCAACAAAGAGAATGTGCTAGTATATTCAAAGAAACTTCAATTCCTTTTGCTACTGTTCTGTAATGGATGTACTCAAAAATCATTAATATATGTCTGAAAGATGAAGAGTTGGAAATACAGCACCACAGTTATTGGTTGTCCTTTATTACAAAGTCAAAGGATTGTTCCAGGTTTTCTTACCATACATATTGAAAAAAAAAAAAAAAAAACCAAAACAACAAAAAAACCTGCAAAAAGGATTAATTCTGAAAAATAGCATACAAAAGTAGAAAAAGAAATCAATAGCAACAGGAATCTAGGGAACAGATTAAAAAAAAAAATCACCAGGGCTAGAACAGTTACTTATAAATGACAGATGAAAAGGATAAATCAATAGAAAATTCTGAAGAAGGTATCACAGGAATAAATGAATATATTCTCCAGAAAAATGAATGGTTTGCATATGGCAGACAAAACCAATGGAACCAGTCATCATGAAATAGAGAAATGCCATCACATCCCATAACACTTTGTAATGACCTTGATAGGAGGAAAGTGGCTGCTGAGAAGTTACATCTCACTCAATTAGGCAGGAATTTGTGCAGATTTGAAGGTCTTTACTTGATCCGTGTCATGGTTTATCACCAGTGGGCAACCAGGTCCCACGGAGCTGGCAGGTGCATTAACTGCATTAATTACACCTTATCACCCACAAACTCTGTAACTGAAATCATGTCTTCCCTTGAATCAAGGAAAGACAGTGATAAATACTATAATTCTCATATTTGTTAACTACCTTCTTACTGCTTGAAGTGCATCATTGAAAACAGCACGTTGAGACAAAAGTGGGCAGAAAGCTACTGAGTCACTCTTTCTGATTTGGAAATTATGATTCAACATTGTTCCTAATCTGCAACTTCCCAGAAAGTTTTATGAATATATCTTCTTTGAATTCCAAAGGGAATTTCTACTGCCAAGTGTGAATATACTGGTTAGGCAGCTTAACTGTCTTAAGGAGGAAGCCAGTTCATTTGCTCTGCTTAGATTTGACTAAGCAATGCACCTTTCCTTCCATAACACAGCAATCTCTAAACTTCCCTCAAGTGATCACTATTTTTTGAAAAGTTTTCCTATCATTTTACTCCTGTTCCTGATTACATTTGTGTTTTATAGGGCATACAGCTAATATGGAAGAGAAGATGCTGTGTGTTGGTAATAAACTTTAGACCCATCTAATGGGATTTAATGCAATAGTTTTTGTTTTGTTTCTAAAGCCCCTCTTTTACCTATTCTTGTTAGTTCATGTTGAAAGAAGACAAGCATATGTATAGCAACACATTTTCTGAAAGTTTCCCTTTGCAGCTCATTAAAAGAACTTAAAATGTGTGTAAAAATGCCTTTAATGCCTTTGACTTTGGTGCTGTGGTGTCTTGACTCCTGCCATGCTGTTAAGAAACAAAGGCAGTGTGTCCTTCTCGCCTTGAGCTGGCCCAGTGTCAGGACAGCAGTGACTGGACTGCCAGACAGGCCACCTATAAAAGGATGCCCTGAGCTATATTTTGTCCCATACCACCTGTTCTTTGTCTCAGTATAAGGATATATGGACTAGACAGACAGATGTAAACAACTAACTGAGTATTCCCCAGGTACTGATGATGCATCTAGAAACTTTTAGTCTGGAACAAATTGCTCTCAAGCAGTCCTTATCTGGGAGAAACCCCTCAAGGTCTGTTAGAATGCACTGTAATTTGAGCAATTTAAATTAGACTGGACAGGGAAGCCTCCAAAATGATAAATGAGAACACAAGCACCTTGAAAAGCACTTCAGAATCACATACTTGGTACTATCTGTAATTCCTAAAATCTTAAATGGCTTTTCGAAAATTCCAGTGTGGCTGATGCATGCTTTACATGCATTATCATTGCATTTTCCTCTTGCTTTGCTGGACTCCTTTTTCTTGCTTCTGGCTGTTTTATCCTTGGAAAGAGCAGAATTGGAAGTTCAGCTGTATTGTATAAGCCTACAATATTGCCTCCCCTTGTTTCAGAAAGAATTCTGTACTACTGCCTCAGGCAATCTCTAAACTTCCCTTTCACATCACAGTGCTTGAGAAAGCATTTTTCTCTCCTTTTACCAACAACTTCTCAGCTGTACCCTTGACATATTTTAATCAGGGTTTCTCTCCGACCAAGGGACGGACACCTCTCTCTTCCAATTAGTTAATGGTTTCCTACTTTCTGCTGCTGCTGTTGTTGTTTCCATCTCACTCCCTGTCCTCCTTGACCTCACAGCAGCTGGAACTCTGAAATTAGATGAGACAGGTTCATGCAACTCTCTCAGCTGTAAAGAGGCTGCTGGAGTAGCTTTCCTATTTGTATCTAAAAATGTCACTGAATTAATATTTTTATATAAATTGCAGCAATGGCAGGTATGTATTGATGGACATGACTATTTCAAATGAAAGAAAAAAAGCAGAAGCAGAGGGCAGTGCACTTTCTTTTGTAGCACACATATAAGACATATAAGCCTTCCCAAAGAGTGTATTCAAAGCACTGCTCATCCAACACTGCCCTAGACACAGCCTTATAAAAGGAGAACTACTCATGATAATATATTCCACTGATAATGGGTGGTTTATTATTAAAAATACTGTACTGGTATTATGACTGGTAAGGAACTAATCTTTCAATTTTAAGTATGCTGTAGTTGTATTGCAAGGCTCATGGTAATTCTAGAATCTAAGTATAAGGGAAAAAGATCTTACATAGACAGACAAACCTCTATTTTTCTAATTCCTGCCTCTTGTGAAGCAACATTAACTCAAGTTGACTCAAATGTGCTCTCTAATTCTCAGTGCTTATATTTTACAAAAAATTTAAAGAGATATTTGCTTTAGCAGCAAGTATTCACAAAGAGTTCTCTTCTGCAGGTCATTTGCCCATTTTTTTAAAAAGTGAAGGCCCTGCAAAGAAAACATCACCTGAAAACTACAGCAAGCAAGAGAAACAGAAGATAGAGCCATTGGTTGAAGATGCATCACTGAATGTGATGGAACAAATTAATTTCTGTTCAAGAAGAACCTGTCACTGCCTAGAGTGGGTGTGGCAGTGTCCATACTGCCCACCAGAGATTTGCTGAATGCTTTGGGTTGGAAGGGACCTTAAAGAATGTTTAGTTCCGAATTCCCTGCTGTGTGCAGGGACACCTTCCACTAGAACAGCCCCGTCAAACCTGGCCCTGAACACTTCCAAGGATGGGACATCCACAACTTTTTTGGGCAGTTTGTTCCAGTGCCTCACCACCCTCATATGCACATTAATCATTGATCTATTAATTAAAAAAAAAGAAAACAAAATTCAAGAGAGGAAGCTACCTCTACCAGCAGAGGAAGAGGCAGCTATCATCTCTATTATTGTATCTATTTTTTAATACATGCTGGGAAGAAGGAACCTGTTTCTACTATTTATAGAGGAAATATGATGGTGCGCTGAAGCTTCTGCTACTTTTCATAAGGAGTGGTGCGATTTAAGTTTTATACTTCTAACAACAGTTCCTTTTTCACCTTGATGCCTCTCTGCTGTTAAAGTAGGGCAGGATCAAAGAGAGATGTTTGTTAAATAACTTCTTTAGCACCCTCATACTCAGTTTCAGTTCCTCTGACTCTGACATTTCAGTTTCATAAATACAAAGGGTCAAATACAGGCTGCCCGAGCTCTTTCTAAACACTCAGGAAACATCCCACCATCCACACCTCCTCTTATTTTCCTTACATTTTGCCAAACAATCAGGAACCCACGTCTTAAATCAGGCAACTGAGTTCTGAAGGGTGCATATGGTTGAATACAGGAAAAGTAGGTCAGATGTTTCAATTCAAAGAACCTAACTGGTAGGCTAATGAATCTTTTGAATCCTAATGAATAATTAGAGACTTTATTTCTATGATGTCATTACTTTCATTATTACAGAAATGTAGAATAATTTCCATTATTTTACCAATGCAACATGATGTTCTGTGAATGTTAATTTCATCAGCACCTGCCTCCTACTTTTTCTTTTTTTCTACATTCATTTGAAATAGTCGTGTCCATCAATATACACCTGCCATTGCTGCAATTTATATAAAAAATATTAATTCAGTGACATTTTTAGATATGACTATCAAAACTACTCCAGCAGCCGTGACAGATATATGTTACTGTGCAAGAAAGTGAATTCAAAGCTGTTGAGTTACAGTGAAAGATAAGGGGAAAAAAATCAGAAAACGCAAACCAGACAAATGGAAATAAAACCAACCCAAGCAATAATAGCAGAAGCTGTCATAGAACATAGAATTCCTGATAGCTAATCTGCACTTCAAGAAACAGCAACTGATCTGGAAAAAATGGAGAAAACAAAAGAAGGACTCTCTCCCATTGTCAATCAGAGCATGAAAGACATGAAAGATATTCATCAAAAAGGCAAAAATCCAGAAGTTTGTTTCAGTGTAAGCAAAGAAGTACAGAATTGATCCTGCTAATTGTTTTAATCATCCATTGCAAAGAAGCTAAGAGAAATCTATCCACTCTGGGGGCTGCAGGACCAAACCATTAGTGTCAGGTCAAGGTTACCATGCATATCAAATGTTACTTGATAGTCCATAAACATCAATGTTATTTCATCACAAAAATGAATAAGTGAATACATAAAGAGACCTCAACTCTACACCAAGATTCAACTTCACTAAAAATAACTGCAAGGACTTAACTTTGAGAGTACGTGTAGACAACCCTCCCTTACTCATAGGTATCTATGATTAGTAAATATAACATCATTTGGATTTATATTGCTCTCTTGAGGTACATGATTATGGCTGCAACAGAAAATAAGTACTCTATTCATTACAAATGTATTACTGCTTGTTTAGTACCCTCCCTCCACTGCCACCTTACAGGTAATATGATGTATTTCACAGCATTTTGCTGAGTTCAATGCATTTCAATACTTTCTTTAAGAATTTTGCACTTTCTTTTCAATTCTCTCTTTGCAGTGCATCAAACTTTGTTTATTATATTTCAAATACTGGGGCAGATAAACAGTGTCTGCCAAGATATACTTTCAATTGAGGATTGAAAGTGCCTGCTTAAAATTCCCTTTGAATAAATTATTCTTTATAAAAAAGAAAGCTTTTTGGCAAGCCATTAATTATCACACAATTATTTGTGTTAGTCACAAGAAGGGAATGAAGCACACACATTTGGTAATTAAATTGCAAAAAAGATACTGACCATCTTTCCCAGTGAAGAATTTGTGGCACAATTCTAAATAACCTACATGTCCTATAAAAAGGATTTGGGGCACATTTTTCTAGACCTACACACTACTGTAAGTTTGGCTGCTTCCTTTAAAACAAAGAACCTCTGCCCTTAGAGGCAAGATAAGCCATATTTTTAACAGTTTACACCTGTTTGAATTAACAGTTCCCTGGAGAAATTGTGTGGGATCTGCTGCTCCATTTGGATCCCTACAAATCTATGGGGTCTGATGGGATTAATCCAAGAATCCCCAAAGAGCTGGTTAAACAAAACCTGTCAATGATTTTTGAGTGGTCTTGAAAAACCAGAGGTCCCAGCTGACTGGAAGCTGATGAACATTGCCCCAGTTTTCAAAAATGAGGACTTTGGAAACTACAGGCTGTCAGTCTCAGTTCAATGCCTGGTAAAGTTATGGAGGAGATTATTCTGGGAGGTATTGAAAAACACCTGGAAGACAACACAGCCATCAGTCACAGCCAGCAGAGCCTCATGAGGGGGAAGTCCTGCTCATCAAAGCTGGTTTCCTTTTGTGGCAAGGTAACGACCCTGCTGATCAAGGGAACACAGTTGATGTGATCTTCCTGGATTTCCTTTGATACTGTCTCTCCCAGGATCCTTCTGGATAAAATGTCCATCCCACAGCTGGATAAACACATGATGGGATGAGTGAGTGACTGGCTCACAGGTCAGGCACAAAGGGTTACAGGGACTGGAGGGACATCAGACTGTGACCTGTCACTAGTGGGGCTCCACAGGGCTCCATCCTCATCCCTGTGCTCTTCAACATTTTCATAAACAATTTCTGCAGATAAATCCTAAAAATATTCAGAAAACTGTTGAAACTCTGTCCAGAAGCCTCTTCAAGATGCTCTTCAATAAGTCATCGTCACTTCAAGATTTGACAATTAAAATTCTCTCTGATTCATACACTCGAGGTAGAAAACATCAGGAACTGGGCTTTGACCTTCTCTTATTCATACTCAATTAGGGATAAATATTGCTGAGTTTCTTCTACACAAAGGACGTCAAAAACTCACCATAGATACCCATTTTTGCTTTTCACCCTGATCATGGTTTTTTTGGGTTTTTTTTGGTTTTTTTTGCTGTACTTGGTTTGTCTGAGACAGAGATAACTGTCTTCAGAGCAACCTGTATGTGGTGCTATGTTTTTGATTTGTGACTAAAACAGTGTTGATAACACTTCAATATTTGGACTATTGCTGAGTAGTGCTTCCACAGAGTCAAGCCTTTCCCCTTTTTCGTTTGTTTTCCCTGCAGAAAAGAAGTTGGGTAAGAAGAAGAGTGAGGGGAGACACAGCTGGGACAGCTGACCCAAATTGGCTGAAGGGAGATTCCATGAACCATAATATTATGGGATGCAGAAAGAAAGGGCTGGGCAGTTTGAGGAGATGGGGAGGGCAGGGAGAGTTAACTTTCATGGTGACTGGTGCTCAGAGATTTTTGGGCATCATTTTGCTGGCAACAGGCAGCTCATAACTGCTTTACCAACACAATCACAGCATGACTACTATTCCTCAGTTTTGGTTTGTTTGTTTCCCCTGCCTCTTTCCCTCACCTATTAAACTGTCTCTATTGACATATTGACACAAAAGCTCTCTCATCACAAGAAGAGGGAGTGAGCAGCAGTGTGGGCTGGGGTCGGCCCACAACACCTGCAAAGTTATTCCATGTATTTTGTCTTTCTTGTATCCTTTTTGCCTGCCCAACAACCTGTTGCCCAGTCTTGATCAAGGTCCTCGCTTAGGGACAGAACTGAAGGACACCATATGGAGAGCAATTCCCTCCTCTCTTAAGCTGTCTCATATTACACAGTCCAAATAAGTGAAATGTGCTACACAGAACACCGAGCTTTTAATGAAGCTGAACATTCTACAGCTGGCAGTTTATGATGTAAACTGATCCTAGTGTCACCTTTTCAGTAAAGAGTTTTAAAACAAACAGAATTGTTTCCCTGAGAAAGACTGTCACACACTGCTCAATTCACACAATTAATTCCTCTTACATAAATTGATATTTCTAGTGCAGAAACCCGCACCTGAATCCTTCTTCCAGTGTCTGCCTGAAACACAATCCAAACAGTAATTGTTCTGTAATTTAAATCTAGTTAATTTGGCTATTTGAAATAACCCAACCATAGGAGGGCAGATTTAAGCTTTTCTATTAACTCACCGGGAACCTCAGGGGAGGTGCTGAGCCAGGCAAACCTGTATCCGTGCTCAGCATAGCCAGACAAACCCACCACAAAGTGGCTGGGTTAAGGGAAATTTCACTTTTAAAATCTCAGTACAGCCATGACCTTTTTAGATGTGATGACACTGTGTATGGATTTTTGTAATAAAAAAATTATACAATTTATTTTACATATTTGCTCTATTTGCAAGAATATTTTTTTTCCAGATCAAAAGGCAAGAGAGACTATTTGCCCTATCCACTTGTCTGTGAAGTTTCATTAAATTCCTGGAGGAATTATTAAAATATTTGGAGAAAGAATAGGATCATTGAAGATATTTCAGGAAAGACAGTCTGTAACCACTTATTGGCACAACATGTTCTAAAAGGTCATTGATTATTACCAACCATGTCTATTAAAATCCAATTTTATGTGACATTTTAAGAAGTCCGTTGGGCAATAAATTGCTGGATTGGATGTGTTTTTCCAAATAAGAGAAGGTAGCCACAAGGGCAGATATACATTGCAGACCAGTAATATAGCAATAAACTGAAGTACACTATCAATCTGCTGAATTAAAGCAGGGGGGCTGCTATTATATTTGCTGAAATAGAGACATTTGTCACAGAAAGTGTACAATGTTATGTGGCTTGATAACTATTACCATGACCAATGCTAAAGGACAAGGCAGTTCTTGAGATGCCCATGACAAAGTTGCTATCTAACTTATTTCAGATAGACGTGAAAAATATTTTTACATTGGCCTTTTTTCTTCCAGTGGGCTCTGGCATTAATGGCCATTGCCATAAACACAGGCCCAAAAAAGAAGGCTGAAGTTTCTCAGGATTCTTCCCCCACCACCCATCCTGCAACAGAGCCTCAAATCTGGTGCTGCAAGCATCTGGGCAATCTACTGCTCACACATACTAGAATAAGGAGAATTTTACAGGAATGGATTATTCAAACAGTCCTCCTGCAATTTTCAGAGATCCAACACCTCTCAGGTATGCTTTTGCTTTCCTTCAGCTACACAAGGGAAATAATATTTACTCAGAGAAGCTCCTATTTACAAATCTGCTGATTTGCAGGAGCAATAAAGCTCATGAAACCAGGTGTTGTATGATGTTGAACTTTCTGATGTGTTACAACTACATCGGAATTCTGGGAAAAGTCTTCCTGTGAGTGAGGGACTGGTAACATCTTTCGCCCTCATGGCTTCTCTGGTACTTAGTAAGGACTGAATTCACCCCACAGCCTTTCTTTCCCTCAGGGGGAGTTAATAGTGTCTGTCTGTTCTCAGCACCTACTGTCAGAAAATGCAAAAGCTACTAAGGCCACAGTATCTGCATTAACAGAAGACTTAGATTTTTCAAAGGAATGGCTGGATGGAAAAGCAGCCTGATATCATAACCTATATCCTAGGAAACCCAGGCTACCTACTACCTTCAGGAAAGAAACATTTTTGTTATATTATTGTTTATACCTGATTTGGGCAAGTTTTATCTCTTTGAAATTTAACTGTTAGAATGCTACTAAGACTAAATAATAGCTATTCCACATTTTACTACTATAGAAACTGTAGGGAATGAGAGTGAAAAAGCAAACAATTCCAGCAAATCATGTCTCACTAATGGCAACATAAATCTGCAGCTACCCAATGGACTTCAATGAATCTACTTTACATTTATGTTGCTGTAGCCAAGCATGAAATTCATCCCAGTGATTTATTTCATAGATAGGAGAGATCTAGGTTGGACTCAGTTCTGCACTTAGAAAATGTTCCTCAGTTGAGAAAATCCTGGTAATTAGAGATAGAATTCATGTTTGAGGAGTGCTTGCAGAGAAAAAAACTTTTAAATGTGTCAGGGATGGAGCTATTACTGAGTGCCAGATGTATGCAGCAACCTATGACTTAAAGGTGTACCTGTTTCAGGTATGAAATAGATCTTAGGAGTCACATTTAGGGAATAGATCTGTAAAGGTGAATGCTCCTCACATTTTAACAAAAGCTTCAACTTCATGCTGTAGTATTCCTGTGTCTGTAATCAATTTCATACACCAAAACAAAAGTTATACCTAAGAAACAGAATTGAAGAATGAAATGGAATAAATCCAAATCAAAAATCTGTTGGTCACCTTACTCTCTAATCTGGAAGTAGAAACACTAAAAACAGTTTTATCTTAACTACACAGGCATTAGGGGCATAAAGAAGATGTAGCCAGACTCTTCTCAGGAGCATCCAGTGACACAAGTAGCAACAAGCAGCACAAATTCCAATACAGAATATTCCAGTCAAACATAAAGGGAATGCTCTAACTATGAATGTTTAAGATTCCAGCTGTTGCAAATTACTCAGCTACTCTTGATATAAAGCAGTCTTTTAACTTCAACAGAAGACTTTAAATTTTTCTGTACCTCACAGTTCAACAACTTAGGGCTTGTTAAAATAGATCTATCTTCAGGAAATGAAGTCTGGCTCTACAGGTTTTATTCTGCTTCTGCAGAAAAACTGGAGGAATGCTCGATGTTTGCCATTGGTGGATCACAGGATCAAGGTCATCTACGGTGAAACCTCCACTTCTTCTCAAAGAAAAGTCTTTTAATTTACTGAATGTGGTTTATTATCTGAAAAAAAAACCCCAAACCTGAATTAGTAAGAATGTTGGCCATTGTCTTCTCTGACAAAAATTGAAAGGAATTTCCTGCCTCTTCCAAAACTGGTCTGATCTGAAATTTATTTAAAAATAATAATAAAAAATATGTATTTCCACTGATTTCAATCACAGGATTTGAGAAGGATACCATGTCAGAATCCATAAAAGAACTAAAAAAAAAAAAAATCACTAAAAGAACTAAAAAAAAAAAGAACAAGGTAAATTAGATGTTTTCCCCCCCAACTGACTACACCCTCTACCCTTTTCAGTAGTTGCACAATAGATGCTCTGTAACAAAGTTCAGAAGGAATTTACATACCCATCTGGATAAAATATAAAATTCATTAACACCTTATATTATAGATGAAAATTGCAAATTTAAAACCTTTCTTCTTGTGACAAACTAAAGTCTTTTTTTGTCAGTAGTGTGAATTGATGTTTCCCATCTTTTACTTCAAGTGTTTGGTGGGAAATGTACAATTTGCACTTCAAAGACTCACTCCAGATTAGTCCTGTGCTTTGCAGCTGTAGGAAAGTCTTGCAATTGTATCATTAGAGTCAAGACATTTCCATATATTTAAGGTGACAGGCTTATATTTATTTAATTCCATAGGAAGCATTAGACTGCATATTGTTCTGAGAAGCATTTCCATGTATTTGGATCTCTGAACTATTTATTTAATCATATAAATGATATGCTGGGTCCCCATTGCAGTACAAAGCCTTGTGTGTGTGTGTGTGTGAAATAGTTCACCAAATAAGCCTAAAACAAGAGGCAAAATTCAAGATGGCTCCATGGCCCAAAGCAATCCTCTCAAAACCATTCCTCCTGCCTTAGGCCATTATTTGATTGTACAATTAGCTTTTAAATCCACGTGGTACCAGACTGAACCCTGACAACTTTACTCATTAAGTATTCCTGACAGGGAATGTCCACCACAAAGATTTTGTGTGAGAGGTCACCAGGGCACCCATCACACCCTTCAAGCACCAGAAATTATTCCTGCTATTCATGTTTAGAAAATCAGCTCAGTAATAGCGTGAAGGCGCTGAAATGTTTGTTCTTCCAATTGGTATCCCACATGGGGATTATTTCTTCACAAAAGGATTTGGGAAGTGTATGTTCCATAAAGCACTATCCCAGCGGGTAGCTGAGATGGCCCCACTTTGGGTGCTGTGTCTCTCCAGAGCCAGCAGCCAGGTGATCACACCCTGTGGCATTCTGCTCCTGGCAGCAGAGCCCCAGTGCCTCATGGCAGGACACACACGTTGCTGCTCATGCCCTGCTCACTGCCGTCTCCCCCTCCATGGGAATATATCAAAACCACAGAAGTCAAGACACTGCTGCCTAGGGAGCAGGCTGAATAGATCCTCTGGAAATTATAAACCCTTGGGGACACTATTTGCAATGAGTCTGTGACATTACAATTCATGGGAACTGTTTCAAATCCAGTGGATAAAACTGTGCCCGGCACCCTGGGGGCAGTGGCCATGGTGCCTCCCCAACCAGCCACCTCCTCAGCAAGGTCCAAGAGGCCAGGGGAGGTGGCTGGGGTCAGCCACAGCCCGGCCATCCCCAGGCATGCCCCAGGGAGAGTCATCCCGATGGGATGGGGTCGGCTGCTGCTGGCAGCCCCCAAGGCCCTCAAGGCCTGGACACCAATATTTCCCCCAGGTGAAACCAGCTGACATGTAGGGTGTTATTAGGCTTTTAAAGTTTTGATTCTGTGCAGTCCATGACAGCCTAACGCCATCACCCTCCCCAAAACAGCAGAGACAGGGACAAACTGCAGAGCTCTTCCACCAGCTCAGCAGGGCTGGTTTGAGCCCAGCCACTCTTCCAGGGTGGAATGGCCACAACTTGATCTTCCCATTTCCAGTGCTGCTTAACTCCCTCCTTGTAAAAACTGCAGCTGCACCAGCAGCCAACAGAACTAGCCCCAAGCTACTATTTCCTTTAGCTCCTCAGTACAATGTAAAGAGAAGTTAAATGCACACACACTCTAGTGATGGTCAAACATTCTTGGGGTTAAGTTTGATTCAAGCAATTTGTCTTTATAAACAGTATGTCCATTCAGAATAAAAGGCTGATCACAAAAACAGAGGAATCTTGTAAGGAGGTAAAGGTCTTAATTTGCCATCAGCTCTAGCACAGCTCAGTCTAACCTGGAAATACAGCACTTGCAGCAATACTACTACTACTACTACTACTAATAATAATAAAAGTAAAAAACAGACCTCTAGTACTAAAACGCTCTCAGCTAAAACTGATTTTTAACTTAAAATAAATGCTATGGAGAATTCCTCAATAGCAAAAAAGCTTTATTTCACAAGGCATTCCATCCTCTCTACTTTTGCTTCACTAAATAGCAAGTTCTTCACAAGCCTTAGTGAACTTACAACATTTCTAGAAGGTAGAGGAATGCCATTATTTTTCATTTTACAGATGGAAAGCTGTGACAGGGACATAAGGTTTTGGCTGCCAACAGGTGGACAAGGAAGGGACAATTCTATACAGATTCCTTCTGCAGGATTTGCCACAGAACTCTTCTGGGGAGCAGCCAGAAGAAATGGCTAACAACTCTTAGTTACTTACAGTTTCTGTGGCTAAACTGTCCTAAGCCATCAATTAAAACTTGGCACCAGCAGTAGGGAGAATCAGAATATGCCCCCTGATGCTTTTTTCTGGACTTTCTTAAATGAGCCTTAATTCGTTCATTCTTCCACACACATATTACTTCACTCCAGAATGCATGAGAATTTTTTCCTCTACAGAGGAAAGTAATACAAAAAGATTACATAAACAAAACATTGCTGACTTTTCCACTGCCTTTTCCTGCAGCACTTTCAATGGAATTGTGTTTTCCACTGACTTATACAGTCACATTTATAGTGTATCTGCATAGATGATATTTCTCCTACACTCCCAGATTCTAAACTCTTCTTTGGCTCTTCTGTATTTTGTCATCTAGTCTCCCTGTCTGTAGGTTAAAATATTTTATTTTTCAGAAGTCTGTCTTTCTACTAGATAAAGAAAAATTGTATCAATTTAATGAATTAACCACATTACTGCTGATATGAACTTACTTAGCTAAACTCTTCATGTCCATAAAATTGCATTGCTTATGAATCCTTGGTACAAGTGGATGCAATCAGACCTAGTCATTGCTGCACTGACATAATTTTAGCACTTCAGCTTCTAAAAAAACTGATTACAATGATCAGTCTCTTGGAGTTTGTTTTATAATTTCTGATCCTTTTGTTTTAACACTCTGTATGGCTCTAATAAAATAAAAGGAATGCCCACTTTAAATAGAAAGCCATGTTTTCTTCTTTCTCCTATTTCAGAAACTGAAACTCCTCCAAATGTATGACAGATAATTGAATAATGAAAATGATGTACTCATTTTTAACTGAAAAACCCAAACCCTCTAGCAGAGCAATTCAATCTGGGAAGTCTGAAAGGCAAGAGGAGCTGTTATGCAGCATTCAGATAAGGTCCTTCCCAGTGCTTTGCAATCAGACAAAATTCCTACTTGTTTTAATAGAAGTTTGAAGGAGACTAAAATACTTTGATACTGAAGACTTTTACATATGAAAAGCATGGACGTGAGAATGGAGGCTGCTTATTTAACAAGAAAAGCACCTCATAAGGAACGCAACAGGAAAGGATAAAATTTAGGGACAAGTAGATCTACTGTGACCTCTGTGAGCTGTAATGCCCTGAGTTTGGAAAATGTCATGAGACTACAACTTACATAGATTACTTTAGTAGATAACCCAACTGATCACTAATACCTGCACAATGAACAATACTGAACAGAAAAATTCCAATATCATATCTGAATGATGGTATTTCCTTGTACATACTGTAACAATTAACCTGCTGAAAAAAGTGTTTGTAGTAAACAAATATTTATCTAATTATATTGGCTTCAATAATAAGTGCTATAGATTTGGGGTTTTTAAACTGGAATTTGCTGATGGTAATTTTTTAAATTTGATCCATAAAATACTAAAACGTCATAGTAGATAGAAATAAAAAATCATATTTTGTTTCCCTTCTGGGTTTATGCTCTTTTTATGTTCTTTTCCTATCATTACATGATAGGAAATCTGAGGAGCATGATATCTGAGCAGCAATAACTGCTACTGACATGTCATAATAATTGAAATGTTCTGTTAGTCATGCTTTCTTTCCAAAACCAACACAAACAGTTGAATATTATCTTCAGATCTGAAGACAAGAAGATTTATTATATTATTTGAAAATATGCCTCCTATGTCTGCTGTAATGAAAACACTGCCACTGGCACATATTCAGTTCCTTTGTATTGATTCACCAAAGTCTTGCTATTTGCCATCTTGATTTCAAAGAAAACCTAAATTGCAGACTAAAAGAGTGCTTTAAAACCTTTCTTGTAATAAAAGCAGACCAGTCTCATATTCACATTTTATTACATCTTCCCTGAATTATCTCATACAATTGGCTGCAAGTCAGTGCAGTGAGACATATTTCTGTAACTTTACTGGGTTACAAATATTTGAGAGGTGTCTTTTAGCTTATTTTACCACGCAGGTTTTTCCATTGCTGAGTTCATCCTTTTGACAGTGTGCCGGCAGAAATTAGGAAGCAATAGATCCTGAGGGTAGGGAGGGGGGAAAAAAAAAAAAGTGGAGAAGGGATGTTTTAGAGCATCTTCTCAATTCAAGACAAGCAGCCAGACCAGAAAGCTTAAGTGCTAAAGAAAATGATGTGCAGAAAGCCTGACACAGCAGGTAAGATGGAAAACTGCTCCAACCACAAAAAGAATTTCCCAAATCTCAGAAGGTTTGAAGATCCCTCAGCAGCTGCGGTAGACCCAGGACTAGCTGGTTTTGGGACAAGTAACAAGAGCTACAGCAGCCAGGGAATTCATTGAGCTAGACTGACTGTGTATGAGAGGATTGTACAAACTATATCTGGGAACTGGGCTCTGACAAAACTGTTTCCTGTTTTTGTTGCTATTATTTTCAAGCTTGTCTGTTCCCTGGTTCAATCCAGTCATGTAGTGAAACCAGAGTTTGAGCATCACTTAGACAGGAGTTTCAGCTTCTTTCATTTTTAATTACTCAAAAAAATTAGGTGAGACAAGATTCAAATTAAGCAGATTGATGCAGGCTCAAGACCATTTCTTGAGAAAAAAAAACTGTAGCCCTACATGCTTCTGAATAAGCACACATCCATAAATCTTCAAAACACTCAGGATGGAATACTTCACAACGTAAGCATACAAAGTAGGTAATTACTGGCTTGCTCATTCTTCGTGCCATTCTGCAATTTTCATTTCCCTTTGCCAAAATGCCTGGCAGGAAAATATGGAGTAAGAATGAGAAAGAAAACAAACTTGAAGTGCCACCCTCAACAAGTTAGTAAGACATTAAGGGTAGTTTTAATGATATTTTCTGGAATGACTGCAGTGTCAAAGCATATTGAAAGAAATTTATGAAGAGCTGTGGAATAGGCACATAATAGACACTCAAATCCCTAAACTTTGGAGTGTGCAAGCATATAATTAGAGAGTGCTACACAATAAACATCAAGTAAGCCAGAATAATCACAAGGGAAATAACAAAATGAATACTAAAGCAGGGAACCCAAAGCTATCTGCAAACTGAAAAATACCATGAATTCACAATGGTCTGTGTCTGACTGCATACCTGAAAATATATTTATTACCAAACTGGGCAGAGAGGGGGAAAGGATGTCACAAGAACAGCATTCTTGTTACAAACTTATCCAACTGGAATGAAATTAATATATAGGCACTATGTGATAAATTGTTTCACAAAATATACTAAAAGTAAAAATAAAATAGAAAAAAAGAAAAGAAAATATAGAAGGATCACCCATAATTAATTGTTTAAAATAAGAACTTTAGGTCTGCTCACAGCCAAGACTGAACCTAAATACTTTAACATCAACCTGATACAATAACAAGGTTTATTTTGCCTATGGAGATTCACTGAAAGTCTTCTTCCTGTGACTCACCTGATCACAGGCATCCAGAACATCCTGCATCAATAATAGTTACAACACCCTTTTTCTAACCAGTATCAATACACTTGCTTCACATTCCTCTCTAGTTACTATACTCTAGTTCACTGTACCTAAAGCAATTACAACTATAGGAGAGTCTTATTTGCCCAAACATGGAGTGGTCTTATTCCCTTTGCCTGGTAAATAAAAGCCTCATTCTCACAAGGACTTAAAACTAGTTTCACAAGGAGTTTATTACACCAGTAGTAAAATTCACATCAGTTGGGATCTGTCCTGTAGGAATATCCAGGTAGCTATATTCAGTGCTGCAGTTGTCACAAGAAACAAAACTTTAACCATAGGAGTTTAAACATGTGAGTTTACCTGCTGGCTTTTCACGAGGGAGTTATTTATAGAACAGATAGCCTTCCATTTCATCCAGCATCACTGTTGCAACCTGATATCCAACCTCTGGGTGCCTGTGAGTGCAAGGAGCCAATGAACTGGCAAATTCCCCTCTCTACAAAGTGATGGCATCAGCAATACCACCAAGAAGGAAGAAAATAAGGTAAAAAGGAAGGACAAGATGCGAAGGCTATAGTTTAATTAGGCTACAGCTTCATTAAATCTGGGATCATTTCTCAGCAGTAAATTGTTCCACCCATGATTGCCCCAACCCATTTGGGAGGATGCTCATCAGCCTGCTGACATGGTGGCAATCTTTCAGTCCCTCCCTGGCTAAAAATCAGAGAGCTGATCACTGTTATTTGTTACCCTGTGACCTCACCAAAATTAGATATTTCAATGTCTTTCATGTTCTTCCTGTTAGCCCATTTCCCATCTGGCTTATCAGATAACAAGACCTTGTGGTTCTTGTTCTACTGTGGATACAGTTGGAGTAAAATCAGAACAGGAAAAAAAAACAAAGAAACTTGACCAGCCCAGTCTCCTAATAAGAGAAAAATATTTCCCTTCTTGTTCACTTTCAGTCTCCTGTAGAGTGCAGCAGCCCTCAGCATGAATTTTCAAACACACAAACAGCAAGGTGGGTGCTGGTCACTTTTGCCATGTCTCAGCTGAAAGGATAAGAGGAAACTGCCTCGGGTTGCACCAGGGGAGGTTCAGATTAGACACATTAAAAAAAAAAAAAAAAGAAACAAACAAACAAAAAAACCAACAAAAAAAAACAACCTGAAAGAATGGTTTAGCATTGGAATAGCTACCCAGGAAGATGGTGGAGTCACTGTCTCTGTAAGTGTTCAAGAGGCACCAGGATATGGCACTTGCAGATATCACTTTGGGGTTTATTGTAGTGCTGGGTTGATGGTTGGACTAGATGATCTTGAAGGTCTCTGGATCCTCCTAAATATTTACCTGTCTGTTGTTTAAATCTAGATGATAAATTAAATGTTAGAGTCCTATATTTTTGACAATACATTATTTCTATAAAATGAAAAGTCAGAACAGAAAATAAAACATTATACTCAACAATATTGATCAGTATAAATTATGCATGACTCATTTTGAATTACTTCTATAACCCAATATTCTCATCTTGCTAGTGGAAATAAATTAATTATAACACGAGGAGCCATTGTACAAAGGTTAAAAACAGGCATGCATGCATTCATCTGCAGAAAATGAAAAAGTTTAGGTTAATGAAATGTCTGAGGAAAGGAGTCTTATTAATTAGCAAGTTCACAGCATTCTTCACAGCTGTATTTTAGAGATGTCAAACAGTAATATATTAATGCTGTAGGCAAAATCTGCCTCTCCATCCTGAAAATCATTTCAAGCTTCTTTTATTCAATCTTGGATCTTTTTTCTAGTGATTTGTATGCCTGAAATCACTATCTCTTCTTCAAAGTCTTGCATAAGACAGAAACCAAGTGCAAAATCCCTGTAGATAATGGGATAAAACTACTGCAAGAGCTCTAGTTATATATATTTTTTTAGAATAGATTGCATTTTCAAAGTTTCATTTACATTTTACCTCATTTCCCCCTCACTGGCTTTATGTTTGATATTGATATTATCACTCTTAAGAGTGATAATATCAATATCAAACATAAAGCCAGTGAGGGGGAAATGAGGTAAAATGTAAATGAAACTTTGAANAAGTTGGTAGGGGGTTCATCCAAGCTCAGTGCCTCAGGAGGAATTTTTCCACTGATTGCTGAATACTTCAAGACCTAGTAATTAAAAAAGAAGTATAGTACCTTGCAACTTAACAAACGTGGAGCAGAGAAGGCATGGAGTGAGGAGTCTTGGCACTAGCTATGACCCTGATTCAGTCCTTTAATTGCAATCCAAAAGACATTTAGGGACAGATATCTTAGTGCTTCAATTTTTTTTTTTTCCTCTTTTCAGCCTTTGTGCTTGGAAGACTGTCAATAATAATAATGTTTATTGGGATTGTTTTTGTGTGATAGATGTTTCTATTTTTTAAACACCAAGGTTACTCTGTCACTGAGTATAACCTCTAAGAACCAAGCAGTAAAGGAGGGTTTGTGGTCCTGTGAGGTTTTTGTGTTGGGAGGAAAAGTTGCTGCTGGAGGGAGGTGCAGGAATGGGTGGGTTGCCAGACTAACAGGCAGTTCCAGCGACAGGGACTTCTTGTTCTGTGCTTGAGTGGGCAGGGGAAGGAGGAGCTCAATGCTGAGCCAAGTTTGGGTGGCATGGCTCCCAGAAAAAAGTGTACCAGCATGAAGAGCTGCACTTTTTCAGCTGACAGACAGCTCAGGATCCAGCTCTGACTTTAAAACCCACTCATCTGAACTAGAATGAACCCCATCTGGCTCAGCCTGGGATGAACTGTGTCCTCGCCGTTTTTAGCAATTCAAAATTTTTTACCCAGGTAGAACTGCATCCAGAAATCTCCCTCTTTTACCCTGGAAAGGTTCCAGACTGTGTTTTTGTCATTATTTTGACTGTCTCCTTCTGAAAGACTTCCTTGGTTTTCCTTTATTTCTCTCACTTTACACAGCTGATCAGGTTGATGATTTGTGTTATTTTTCAGCTCTGTTCTTTAGGACTTGTCACCCCTGTCCTTCTGGTAATTACAATGTCCTCAAAGCTGCAAGCTTCCTATTTATCCAAATAAAGGTGACTGACACAGTTTAGCAGAAGCAATTGAAACACAAGGTCTTTGACACCAACCAGAGTACACTGAGTTGGATGGAGCAGTAGTAACATTTGCAGGAAAGGCAGATGGATTTACCTGCATATAAATCAGCATAAGCCCTACCCTTGGTAGAGCTAAGCACTTCACCCTTATATATTATATTATATATTTACTATATTTATTTTAAAAATTTTTCTAGTTTAAGATTTTTTAAGTAATCTTTCCACAATAAGGACACATGATTTCAATGTGGGTGATTTTGCTGATCAGAAGCGACTTTCTCCTCTCTTTGTCCAGAAAGAAAGAATTAAAACCCAAGAAACTTAAAAAAAAAATTTAAATCCAGCTATTGACAATTAAAGGATGGCCCAGGTATCCTAATGACAAGCCAGCAATAACTTCTATGAGGGGAGAAATTTTCATTGTGTTGTTCTTGGGTTGTGTGACCAGGCGTGACCTTGCAGGAAGCCCACACCGGAGCAGGCTCCTGATGGGACCAGTGGCCCTGTGGGGAGATTAGCACATGCTGGAGCAGGACTTCTGACCCTGGGGAGGACCCACTCTGGAGCTGTTTGTGAAGAGTTGCAGCCTTTGGGAGAACTTCAGTTGGAGAAGTTGATGTAGGACTGCCTCCCACAGGAGAGACCCCACATGGGATCAGGGGAAGTGTGAGGATTCCTTCCCCTGGGGAGGAGGGAGTAGCAGAGACAACCTGTGATGAACTGGCAGAGCTCCTGTTCCCCTTCCCCCTGTGCCATTGCAGGGAAGGAGGTAGAGGATTCATGAGTGAAGTTAACCCTGGGAAGAAAGGAGAGATGGGAGGAAGGGTTTTAAGATTTTGTTTCCTCTCTCATTACCCTGCTCTGATTTCACTGGTAATAAATTAATCTGATTTCTCCGGGGTGAGTCTGTTTTACCTGTGACAGTGACTGCTGAGTGATGTCTCCCTGCCCTTATCTCCACCCACAAGCCTTTTGCTGTATTTTCTCTCCCCTGTCCAGCTGAGGAGGGCAGTGACCCAGCAGCTTTGGTGGGCACCTGCCATCCAGCCCACCGCACATGCACCTACAGAGACAAGGATACAAGGCTGCTACCTCCAACCAGGCTCAGAAGGAAACATCATAACTAACAGATAGAATCATACTGTTCCTGGAAAATGTCCAATTTATGTGTGTCTCTTCAATAATGTGCACCTACCAGGAACCCATGTGTTTTGCTAGTCAAAACATTGGGAAATATCCAAAATTCAGCAAACTTGAAGTACGGTAATATGCTGTATGTTTGTTTCTTAACTGGAACAATGGCATAAAATGAATATTATACACAAACTAAATATTTTATGATGTTTTTAAGTACTAAAATAATCTTTAATCTTTGAGCAAAAAGCACTTAAGTGCTTGAGACTGCAATTAGGTAGGCTTCTGTTAAAGTGCTTAATGCTTATCTTAACCAATCACTTAAATCACTGGAGTTTAACTTCTTTGCTGAATCAAGATCTAAAAACTAAGCTTCAGTAACTGAGCTTGAGTCCTTACTCAGCCCAGTATCTAGACCTAAATTCCCAGTCTAGATATTAGGCCTGGCCTGGCCTTCCATTCAGAGTTCCTGCTCCATACTCCAGGCCTGCCAGGAGCCAATTTACTCACAAAGAGACACAGCCACAAGGTTATTCCTTCCACTGGGGAACAAGAAATTAAAACACAAAAACAAACAAACAAACAACCCCCCCACAAAAGAAAAACAAACAAAAAACCCCAAACCCCCAAAACAAACAAACAAAGGCACCCCCCTCCTTCCAACCATCTCCATAATCTCTTTATCAGTTCACAAATGATTCTCATTCAAATTCTGGCACTTTTTCCACTGCAGTGACAAATTCACTGGAATTGTTACAGACTAGTTGTAGCTGGAGCCTACTGAGAGCAGTGAGTTCTGTAGGAAACCAGTGTAGTCTGCCAATTGTTTATGACATAAATTTCACTATTTGAAACAGTCTTCATGAACTACATATTGTATTTGAATAAATACTGAGACAGACTGATATGATTAAGAATACATTAATAAAGCATCATTCATTTAATTTTCTAGTTCTTTGTTCACTCTTAATCTAAAGATTGGCTTACTTCTCTGCACTATTTAAGCAAGCATCTTTTGTCCTTAATACCCCAAGTATTAAAAGTTCATTTCTCTTTAACTAAAAATAAAACTAAAAAGAAAGATGATTTCATTTCCCTTTGTTGACTCATCTTACAATCATTTCTAACTCTATTGTCTGAACATAAGAGGAAAAAAAATATTTCTACAAAGCCAGGCCTATGTCCTTTGAAGACAGCACAAAAGAAAAGCATTCTTCTTGTGATCAAGTTTTGTGCATGTTCCAGTTTCCTTAACAAGGTTAACCCCACAGTGGCATGCATAACTCTAGTGAAAGGAATAATTTCAGATGTTTTCTCTATGATGTTTGTTTATAGTTTGTGGGAAAAGGCTGCCCTCTTCTGACAACTTTTCAATTTCTTTGAAAATCTTAACATATTTTTCTAGTCTTTATTTATGGTTTCTCCTTTGTTTCTCCCTACATGGTGTCAGTAGGATTGTTATCCCTGCTCCTTGTGCTTATATTCAGAACGATATAACAGAAATGAGAAGGTTAAATACACCATACAATTAATGTGTAAACTGCACATATTTGATAAACATGATGAAAATCACCCCCTCTTCATAGTCAAGCAGGAAGCGAGTGGGTGTCTGGTATTTTGAGCTGTGATAGAAATGTTAACTGCCACACTCCCACTTTTTAAACAGGTGTCATCTTCCCATTTTTCAGACACACCCATTGTATGGATCTCTTTACCCGCAGCACCTTGGCAGTAACTGCATCAGCCTTTTAGTCTGAATCCTGACTTACCACACCAGACTCCTCATTGCAGACTGCTCTCAGAGCAGGCAGAGTGGGTTGCTTTCAAATGAAATTAAATAGAAAGATGCTTTCCAGGAGCACACCTAATGCACTCTGACCAGTGTTGGGGAGTCAGCTCTTACATTCCTACAGTAGACAAAAGGATGCAAAGGCTGAAAATAAAACCAGATTTTGATGCCACATTTTGCTGCTCCTTGGCAGCTGCAACAAATCCAGAGCTTTGTGGCACCAGCTATACAGGTGCTTCTTATCTTGGAAGAAAGGACAGACAGTTCACTTGAAACTGACAACTGAACTCAGAATTTTATAAATCACACATTGACCATTCAGTATTAAAATTATATTAACAGCCCCTGAAGTAAGGCCTGTTACCCACGAGTCCCTCTCCCACTGAGAACTCCAATTTCTGGGCTATCCTGTGCTTCTCTGTCCCGATAAGCTCAAAAGAAACCTTGGAAATTTCAAAGTGGAAAAAGAAGTTGAGGTACTGGCTGAGTGCTGTCAGTGGCAGCTGTCAAGTGCAGAGGTGACTGTGGACTTACCCTGTTTTATTACGTGTTTAGGACCCCATGTGTGAGTCCTTCCTTCCTGACCCCTATCAGCTCTGCTACATCAACCCATCAGTTTCCATCCAGACATTAATACCTCATGTGATTATTAATTACCCTGAAATACTCCTTCAGAAGGAACCTATAACTCTATTTACAAAACTTGCATAAGAAGAGTAGATGTTTTACAGTGCTTTCTTCTTCTTAAAAGGATACCCAACCTCCTTTCAGCATCTTATTATTAAATTGCTTTCCACTTAGCTGCATATAAACCCAGCCCTTAACTCCACCATCGTATATCTGCACTTCACCTTATACAAATAAGTAATTTCAATGTGTAATCAATCCTTATCTGAGGCAGAGATCATAAACCACAACCTTAACTCTATATAGCATCACTGGAATCAATAAAGCCATCCCAAATTAAACTAGCAAATGGTCCTGTCCTACATATCTTTGATCCAGACCATTTCAGCCTATTGTGAATTAAGATAGTGATGCAACAAACATCTCCTGTCTTTTACCCATTGCCTTTCATCCAAGTAAGATCCTGTTTGCTCCAGTGACTCCTAGCACTTAATGAGATTCTTGACATATCCTTCCTGTCATGCCATCCCAAACAGTATAGTTAAAAGAAAAGATGAATTTATCAAATACAAAACAGGTCCTACACACACAGAGGAAAAACATGTTTGTATGAGATTTTAAACCTGCCACTTAACAATTTAATCTCCCTGTGACTACACACTAAATATGAATACTGCATTAAATTTCCCAAGCTTGTTGCATTTGATGAAACTAACTTAGAGCTCATTATTGCAAATACACACTAATGAGATCCCTTTGGCTTCACTACAATACAGTGGTTAATTACAGAGCCTACATTTACTCATGGGATATATCTTTCTTCCCATGTATACAGATTCTCCCTTACTGTTTAAAAAACAACATACAAGCATATTTTTTTAAAAGTTAACAAATTTATAATCACAAATTGCTAAGTGTTTCTATTTTACAGTGAGAAAATCAAAGAACAATGGCATCACCAGGCAACCCAACAGGGCTCATTGCCAAATACTGAACCAGGAGAAAACTGGAGCATTTAGGACAGTTGTATAAGGCAAACATTTCATTCCAAATCAAACTGGTCTGAAATTACCTAATTCACCACTTAAGATTTTCTCAAAGGAAGCTGATTTGGTGTTTTCAGCCCTTTCTGAATTTCCCCAATGACACCTTTTTGTATTAAAATTAACAACATTAGTGGGTATTTTGCACTCTGAACACAAATGCACAAATGAAATGCAATGAGTCCAGCCTCTCCTCAGCTCTGATGCAGAAGTTTGCTCTACTGAGCCGCCACCACCACTTGCTTCAGAACAGGGAACTCCCTGGAAGATTTTCATTTTCTGCCTGGCTGTGACATCATCTGCTGACTCTGAGAGAGCTGACACAATTAGTACAAAGTAGCATGTGGCAGCGAGCCACAGAAAGCACTGCATTTCTGAACAATTACATCCCATTTTGTTGGTGCTGGGAGACACAAGTGCTCAGCCACTTGAGAAGTGCAATTATGTGCTGGAAATGCACTGCCTGGAACAGTCCCTCTTACGAAATGGAAATTACCAGCTAAAATTGGAAATTGGGAAAAGAAAGTTTCTTTGTCTCACACTGTTTATTGGAACCTCCAGAGTTATCAACCCCGTTGCTTCTTTCCTTTTTACCCAAAGCTTATGAAAATCAAGGCAAAAAATGCTATCCCTGCCCCACATATTTTATAAGGATGTTTAAATTGTGTGAGAATATCATTGCCTTTATAAATTATTATCCCTCTCATCACAGCAATGAGCAACACTTAGTCATGTCTGTATGCCTTCCTGTGTCAGCAGGGAAAACAGAAAAATTTTAGGAGGGTATCTCAGTCTGATATATTTCTATGCCTGAATATCTATATCACACACTGAAAGATGTTTTCCAGACATTTGAAATCTAGTCTCAGGTCTCTGTGTTTGTTTAAAGGGATATTAGTAGCAGGTATTTGGAGGCAAAATGAGGAAAGAAAGGAGACTCAGAGACCTGTTAAGGTCAGACTAGGGTAGATGAGAGAAACGCTGGACAAAAACCTGCAGAATGAAATAAGAAGAGTAACAGCAGTTTCAAAAAAAAAAAAAAACCAGAAAATAAGAGAATTTTTTAAAATTTACCCCTTCATACACAAGCATATAAGCAGACAAAAATGTCTTCTCCTGTGTATCTCCCTATGACTCCCTCAAAGGAACAAAGAATTACATAGTAAAATGCTAAAGCTGAGAACTTGACTATAGCTATGGTGATTGCCTACTGTAATGTAATGACTATTTCTCTGGAATTGATTGGGGTTTTTTTTTAAGAGTCAGTCCATAAGCATGTCTGTCCACAAGTCTGTACATTTTTGGTTTGGACAAGTAAAAGCATGTGCAATGGCTGGTTCTGAGCTTTGCATGGACTGACCAGCATGCTGGAGCTGTCTCCAGCAGTGAAAATGTGCCTGCCTGCCTTAGGTCACTATGTTACAGCTTCCTTACAACACAGCTTTTGACTTGCAGCAAAATGTGCAATTCACAGTTTTTGGACATCCGACTCCACTGACATTCAGAGAAAATTGGTTAATAGGTTTGACCAAGCATTGCTGTCAAGAATAGAGGCAGAAGGGGCATAGGAAAGAAAATAAATGGATAATGTGCATAGGATGCATTTGGATGAGAAACCAGCATGAAAAACATAAAACAACCTTACAGAAGAAAAATACACTCATGTGTCCTCTGATCAGTTCCATCAGGAAAGGCAGTCTGGGAGAAGAAAACATTATTTTCTGAATTGGAGGAGGTAATGTCTTTGTACCATTTATTCTTTCTTACATCCCAATAGGTAGAAAGCTGTCATCAGTCTCAACCCTTGCAGCAGCTCTAATTCCAAGAGGCCCAAACATAAACAAAGTTTTTTCAAAGTTTTTCTCCTCAGTATAGACATTAGATTACTTTGTATCCGAAACAACGTTACCCTGTTCATAGCGTTTATTAAAAAAAATTCAATGCAACAGCATTAATCTACGATGAGCATAAAGACAACAGATTTAAACTGGAAAATTTACAAATGTGCTCACAAATATTATTGTTCCACTTCTCATACTAAGACATTATATAAACAGAAAATGTGAATTCATTTATCCAATAAACACAGACAGCAAAACTATTGTGTATTAGATCCGTAGATCACATGTACAGTATATTAAATTCACTTAGTAGACAGATCATTATGTTTCCATGTAAAAGCCATTATAAATAATAAATATTTAAATATACATACGACAAATAATGTGCCAGGATTATGCAGATAATTCATATTTAATTCAGTAGTTGCTTCATTGCTAACAAATAGTAATGAACAGACCACTGCATGTTCTCCAACATGATACATTTACTTTACTCAAATAATTTTCCAAGCACATACATGTCTGAACTTTTCAATTAATTTCAGCCTAAGGCACTCAGAGCAAGTAATGCATATTATCAGGTAGACTCTTGAAAAATAAATCTAGTTTATCTCATTTCCTTTCTCATTGCAGTCTTTATCCTAAGGAAGCGTCAAAATGTCACTGCTCGGAGAGAAATTAGGTTAGTAGTAGCTCTCTTTTCATGTATCCCTCTCAGAGCAAGGGATAGGTTTGAAGGTCAGTTCAGTGTTCTCCATCAGTACAAAATCATATCTGCAGAGTTGTAGCCTACAAAAGCAGAAAAAAAAATAATCACAACAGCAAAAGTTAACTTTAACAGAAAAATATTCTAGTATTTGAATTACTAAATCTCCAATATATACCAGCTTTCAGAGGCAGTATTCAGGACAAGAAATGTCTCCTTGTTTAAGTTTATACCCTATTTCATGCATTTCTAGAGTAGCTTCAACAGACTGAACAACAACCAAACATCAGCTGGATGGTGCAAAGAAGTGTACTGGTCTGAAGTACAAAATGCAGCATTTCATCCATGACAGCTATCAATCTGCACTCAAATTAACTCTTTAGCAGCATGACCCAAAATCTGCACAATCTCGTTAACATAGGGCCTGGATAATTTATTTTGAGTTCCATAGGTAGGAAAATTTCTCTGTTTTTATTTTACATAAGAAAGTAAAAAAACACATCATAATATTTTCTCTTTCACTTGCAATGACAGCATGTGTAAGAAATTTTAATGCGAGAGAGCAGTTTATCTTCTGGAGGCCTAGAAAACTCACAGCTGACTAGTACTACATGAACACATAAAGAGGTTACAAAGGGAGCCACATGTACATGAAAAACAGGCTTTTTGAGGTCATTATAAGTGCTCTGCTTTTTAGGGCAGAGGCAGGTCACAGTCCTGCTCTTCATGCACTATTGTAATTATGGGGAGAGCTGGTTTGAACAGGCAAATGACAGACACATTCTCTGAGGACACCTCCATAACATACAAGCTTAATTTATTTAAAATTATCTCCTCTATTGCTCTGAACTCGTAGATGTGGCTGTACCACACAATTCACCTAGGCCTGGGATGTAGAATACAGTGAAACAGCAAAAAGAGAGAGCAGCACACCAGGCATTTCCATTGTTGCCCATTCTTACGAGATTTCCAACCAGTTAAGGCTCCACCTATCTGTATGTGAAAGGAATGTCAGATTTCTACTTAAGAATATGACACCTTTTAAGGTCTCAACAAAGTTATGACGGTAGTTGTATGACTAAAAAGATCAAGATGAATTCTGGTATTCTGTACAACCCAAAGCATAGAAGTTCATCCTGTCCTTCATCACCAATTTGTTTTGATTTGAATTCACTGTTTCATTATTATAATATTTTTGTAGTATTATTTATATCTAACCACAGGGGGCAAAATACCTAGACAAACCACAATGCTGAATTCTAGACATAAAAGCTTATGTTTTCCAACATATTTTATCTCATTAGAGATGCAATCCATCTCAGCTTGTGATTACTGAGTAACAGGAATATCCCACAGGAGAGCAGCCCTGAGCAGGGAGCAGGTTCACCAACAAGGAGCAAAATACAAAAAATGTTCTTGTTAGGTGAGGCTTCCTTAATTCCTCAACCAAAATGGCTTCTCTACTGTCTACTAAAAAGCATGGGCATGCCACACTGCTTCAGAAGTGGTATTTGCAAGGTCTTCTTTATATTATCTCTGTTCTTGTTGTGGTAAAAAAACCCAGAGGTGTCTGGGCTAATTTCTTTGAGACATTCACCTTCCCCTTTAACTGAGTTTGAATTCACTGGCAGGTTCATAAGGTTTTTGGGATAACTGACACCTGGACATGCACAAGTTAGCAAAGCTTTCTGGTTTTATGGGTGAGCAGAAATGATTTATCTCAGGGATCAGAAGAAGAGTATGAAAATTATGTGTACCTTTCAGCAAACTAGTAAGAGTCAGACTAACGTGTGAACAGTAGACCAGCAGAGCAGACAACTGTCTGTGATACTCCCCAAACTTCCACAGTTTGCCATTAACCCAGACCTGGGGACACTGAGACTCCTATTGTCTTTTATCCCTGCATCTGTCCCCTGGTTTTTATCTACTACTTTGTTGTGAATAATTTAAATATTTTTAATGTAGTTTCTAGTTGATCATCCTGTATTCAAGTAATTGTTGTAATTATATGTAAATAAGGTAAATATAGGTATTTATAACTACAATGAGCAAATTAGGTAATTATACCAACCAATAGTGCTGTAACATCTGCATTTTAATTACCTTCACATGCTGATTCAATATAGTATTTTTCACTCTAAAAGTACCTAACATGCCTCTACAGCTGCAATCTGACAAGGCTCCACGTGAAGGACTTTAGTGGATCCTATATTAAAGAATATCAAGTGCATCTTACTTTCAAACTAGTAAGAGTCAGACTAACAGGAATGAAAACTCAAACCCTATAAGGGCTGTTCACTGAAAATCTTTTTTGTTTGCTTGGTAGATCATTATCTGAGAAAGTCCAAAGTGCTGACAGGCTTACACAAAATGTATCTTCTGATTTATCACCATTGGTCTGAGAAAAAAATTGGAATATGATTTAGAACTTTTTATCCTCTCTCGTCACCAAAGGCTTTCAACTGAAATCATGCCATTTTCACCTGAGAGCTTGAGACCTATGGCTTTCAATAAGTTAATGAAGTCAAATGTATGTGCATTCCGGGGTACTATTTTGATTATTGAGTGTTTTGTTTCTGCCTAAGTCTCTCTCATCCATCTCCTTTTCTTTCTCAGTATATTTAAAATAGTATATTAATTTAAGAAAGTTTCATAATTTTTATGAAATATCATACCCAATTCCTACTAGGCTATTATCATACACCATATAAGAAATCCACAAATGTTACATCTCAAGTTAATAAAATATACTGGCTTAAGACTTACTAAGTATTGTAATATTAGTACCACTCATTACTCATTTGAAATTACTTATTTGATAAGCATTTTTAGTTTTTTATATTTTAAATTCAGTCTTTCTTGAATCTGCCATTAATAAGAAACAAATTAACAACTCTCAAATAAAGTGCTCTTGCTACTCCTGGATATTTCTTACCCATTCCACGTAATATGTTCTTTTCACAAGATGTAAATGTGAAATTTAATTGCTAGTGTTACAGTACAAGTAAATTTGAGATTTAAAAAATGAACATATGGTAATACTGCTGAAATATTTTAAACCAGAATTAATAAAAGCTTAGTAATCACACTCAGTTACAAAACCCCACAAAAATACAAAAGCAGATTAACTAATTTTAACTGTAAGCACAGACTGTGTTCTGATCTTAGAAGAACTTTTTACCTTCATTCAATAAGACCAAAAAAACTATTCCAGGCACAGAAGTTGCTGAAGTGCTCCATTTCACACCTGAGTGTGAAAAGCTGTGTACAGACACATGAGAAAATCAGAAAAGTGCTTGATAAAATTTATCTCATGGAGGAGAAGCTGACCATGCAGGTGTAAGTCAGGTTGGTCTTTGAAAGCACTTCTGTGACACACAGCATGTGTGACACCTCCATGAACTAAATGTTAATGTACACAGCAGCTCTTCTGCATGACAAATCTGATCACCAGGAGGATAAGAACAATATTCATACACTTAGGAATATGCAATTAGGAAAAATAATGCAGAGAAATACAGGTTACTGAGAAAACATCCTGAGCACCTTAGTTGATACCCAGCTGCGATACACGACAAACACTCACCTTTTCGGATTATTGAGAGATTTCAGCTTCATCTGAAGAATCCTAAGCTTTTTTGGGGGGCCTATTAAAGTCTTTGTAGAAAAGGTCAAGGAAATTTTTGCAATTTTTTCAATGTCTTGGTGAAATCCAGTCAGTATTTTGACTCTTTTATATTGCTGAAATGTTGAAGCTTCACTAAAGAAAAAAGGATTCAAAATCAGTAACAAGCATTGCCCCTAACACTGAGCCACATCCAGCAAATGGTGCCATGGCCAAGTCTTAACAAACTCAGGATAATTTTTCAACTTTACAAGCTAAGAAATTAAAAGGTTTAGAAAATCCAGAAAATTATTCCTATAAAATGATTAAAAAAAAAAAAGATTTAAAGACAAACAACAACATACCTATTCATCTGTGACTCTACTGTGTTTCCAGCATAGTCTATTACTTTAACTTTAATGAAACCTCTCCTAATGCTTTTATTCCAGGTAGTAATGTCCAGTAAGTAGTCATACACTGCAGGAGAAAATAGGAAGTCAAGAGAGTCAAAGAATGATCTCAACAGGAAACAGTTGATGTTGACTGTTAAATATATTCACTGGTTGATGATAGGAATAGAAAAGCTTTACTTTTACACTACCAGTTCAAAGGAGAATAAAAAGCTGACCTGCTGCTGACCTGACTTGTGCCCTTAGAAACCCCAGCCTGGCCTTCTGCAGCCATCACCAGTATTGCAACCACACACCTTTACTGCTCCCAGTCAGGACACCAAGTAATTTTTCTTTATTTTCTGGCATGTTGCTTATTATCATTCTCTCCTAAAAGACCAGGCCTCATATGAGGCCTTGCCTTGCTCAAGTTTACAATTGTCCTTCTTTTTAAGGGCTCTTGTTCATTTCTGTTTCCTCAGGTTTCCAAATATCTAAAAATTAAGGCTTTAATTAATAAGTACACTCTTTTTTTGGACTGGTTTGTTTTACTTCCTGACTTTGCATATTTTTCTTCTTGGTTTTGTGAATTTTCCTTTAAATTTAGACTGTCATTACAATATTTCTTATTCTCCTCCATGTGTCTTCCTCTTTTCCCCCTTCTACCACCAACAGAGAGGGGCAGGGGAGAACAGTAGTAACAGGTTTGGATTGAGCTGAAAAACACTGGGAGGAGGAGTTATTTTATGTAAATTTTATGTAAAAAAATTATGCAAAATCCATCACTTCATTCACCTCTCCTCAATCCTTTGGAAGATACAATGATGTCAGCAAGCATGACTAGAACCACTTGTCCCTGGTCACAAAACTTGCCAAGATGATGGACAAAACTAATGGGGAAACCTGATTTCACATGGTAAGCCTATCCTCATATCCTAAATGAAAGAACCTTAAACATAATTAGAAGTGTGTGTTTTATTTTTAAAGGTGCTAAAGTCTTTTAATACAAACAGAAATCAATGAGAATCTAGGATGGGCCTACATGGGTAGGTAGATATCTGAACTCTTCCAGCTGAAGCCCATGCCATGAGAGCTCATTACCACAGAGTATAACCCTGAAGCAGTCTGCTGAATTTTCCTTTCAATGTTTTACTCCTGGGGAGACATGGAGTATCTTTAGTCGACTTTAGGGTGATCTTCTCCTCAGGTGGAACACAGAGATGTCTCTCTTTTGTCCCCCACCCAGGGCAGCCTCACTTCCATTCCTGCTCTCTGAAAATAGCACCATCGATCCCATCTAAGCAGGTTCCATCAATCCAGCATTTGCCCTCCCTCTTGATTCTCATTTTCTGGCTTCTTCCTCATGGCAGTCCATCCCATTACATTTCAAGTTACATTTCTTTCCCAGTTCACACAGTATTACTTTTTCTTCTGCCACCATCATTCTTCTTATTCCTCCAATCTGTGAACTGACCCTTAGTTCATGGTTTTTTTACATCATTTTACACAGTGGCTAACACTAACTTGCTACTTTTAACATGTTTTCACTCCAGATCAGCTAAAAAATAACAGTTATATTTTTTTATAAAGTGATTTTATGTATGTATTTATTCACTCACTGCAGAATGGGTCTTCGTCTGACGTATCAAAGTAAGCTTTTGTTGGTGAACTATATGGTATCAACATTTTTTTCCATTTGTCAGCATGATAACCTGAAATACAAAGTTTAAATATTTCATTTCAGACATGTAGCAAAATCATGATACACATATGCTTACACAAAAGAATCTCACACAGTGACAAATTTGTCTTTAATTTTCTTAAATATCCTCTGAGAAAGAAAAAGTGACTAAAAAAAGCAAGGAATCCTCTGAGTATAATAGACAGTAGTATGCAAGTATTTAATTCCTCTAATATATTAATATCACTGAAATTGCCATAACGTAATAGTTACCTCTTTAGTCTAGAAACTAACTCCAAAAAGTAGTGCTTACAAAATCCTACAGAGGTAACAAAAAAACCCCAAAATGTAGCCCACATATTTGCAGAGAGTACTTACAGAATAGCTCTCCCTTCTTTCTTTTGAATCATTAAATATTTTTAAATTTTATAGCCTATTTGTAGATATTATTTAATAAAATATAAGATACTCTGAAAACTCCCCAAGCTCATGGATTTAACATAGAAAGAAATTTATACAATTCCATGATTATTGTCTTTGGAGCTTGATAACAGTGCTTGTTTCTAGAACGGATGATCCTGTTCTCTCCCTGTTAATTTCTCTACCCAGATTGGACAAGGAGGGCTAATTCCAGGCTGCAGAGCTGCCATTGCAAAGCAGGAAGCAGGAAAGATTGCAGCAGAAGGATGCTGCTTCTCCACTCAGTTTCCAGACTCAGCAGCTGACTGGGGAAATATTCCTCCATGTCTACCTTGGGCATTCTGTCCACTTGTGCCTAACAGAGGTAACTCTAAAGCAGACAAACCCATGAACTTTAAACTACTTTAACATCCCAGGAAATCTCACCAAGCCCAGAACAGATATGGTGACACTTACCCAGTACTGGGCAGGACATTGGCTGGAAAGCATCACAATCAACACATTTTCCTCTCTTGTAATCCAAATAAGAGTCACAAGGATATGTTATTATGTCACACTTGCTTTTCAAAGATGATAAGAAGAGGAAGACAGATCTCTGATGGTCACATTTAAAATACTGAAGTCCTTCAGGGAAGAAAAAAAAGGAAAGAGAATATTTAATAATTTTTATTAATGAAAAAATGATGTGTAAGTAGAATCATAGAATGGTTTAAGGAGGGGACCTTAAAATCATCTTGTTCCAACCCCTCTGCCTTGGGCAGGGACACTTTCCACTACACCAGGTTGCTCAGAGCCCCATCCAACCTGGCCTTGAACACTTCCAGGGCTCATCCTGTGGTACATCCACAACTTCTCCATGAAACCTGCGCCAGTGCTTTACCACCCTCTGAGTAACAGTTTTGGAAAAAAAAAATTACCACTAGGAACACTTCAGAGATTCTTCTCTCTAGTTTTCTGGGAAAATAAATTCCTTCCTTTCCTGACAAAGCAAACTTTGGGAATTTTAGAGATGACAATTGTGCTGGCTTAAGGGATTGTCCCATACTCACAGATACACAAGTGAAAGCTTTATGCCTTTGCAGCAGGTCCAATTGCTAGCAGCTCTGTGCAGATTAGTAATGGGAAACACTAACAGAAACAAACGTATCCAAAAGAGTAATATTTGCCAGCAACATTGGCAAACACTTATGGAAGCTGAAATAATCAAAATTCTACATCAAAAGATCCTTTCATAATACTGTTTTCATCCTAGAGCCTAAAATACATATCCAACACCAAAATCCAGTTAATCATTGCCAGCCAGGAGGAACCTCAAACACAGTGGGCATGTGGAATCCTTGCCTTCCATGTCATGGGAAATGGATCCTGCCCAAACCACTTGGACACAATACCTTCCCCCATGCCTGGACCCATATAACCACGGAAAAATAATGATCAGTATATTCAGGTTGTATATATAATACAATGACATAATTCCATCATGCCAGTATTAATGATATGATGGGATATGTCTGTAATAGCAGGATTATTTTCAAATATCTTCATTACTTTTCTTTTGCTGCATAGGGATGGAAAAGAAAGAATGCAGACTCAGGTTCCATATTACTGACTAAGTGCAGTGTACACTCAATTCAATTTAATCTTTTTGATTTGATCTCAAACTTTTCTTCTCATTAAATAAACAGATTTTTTTTTACCACTGAAAAATGTTTTTGGACACCCAGGCTGATCCATTCCTCCATTTGGATAGAAATCAATGGTTCCTAAAGGCTTCTTGAAACCTAGTACTAAAGTAAAAACATCATGAATTAAAAAAAAAATAAATACAATTATGAAGGCAATTATTTATCATCACATTCACTCCAAAACCATGGAGGTCTTAAAGAAAATTTTAGCAATTATACCATTCTTTTTGTACTGTAAATGAAAGTCATACTATGAGGTAAAACTCAGGGATTTTTTTTCTCTCTTTATGAAAATTATATATATGTGAAATGCTGTACACAAAAGTATACAAAATTGTGTACAACTCCTACTGCTGTAAAAGGGAAAGAACAGAAACAGCTGTAACAGAGATATTATTTACATAAATAAATTTATGAAATTCATTTTCTCTCCAGCAACCAAAGTTTTTTCTCCATACAATTTTTATTAGAGTAAATATTTCCAATTTTTGCAGGACATTGGATTCTGAAGTACACTAATATTAGGAGTAAATAAAAGTAGAAAATTTGTATCTGTTCTATAAATGTAAGAAATATTCCATGAGTAAGAGTTAATTCAATCTGACCTGCCTTACTTTTTACCACAGCTTATCTTTATTCACATAATGGGAACATAACAAAAATTGGAATTTTACAGCTTCACATGTAAATTTGTAAAGGAAAAATGCTTAAATTTTAATATTATTAAAGATACTGATATGAAACTACACAAATAATGGGACAATTTTGTTATTAAAGGTTTACTTATGGTTTTGAGGAAAAAATGAAACCAGAGATTAAAGCATAAATGAAGCAGACTTTATAACGTTCTTCTTTTTAACCTTTCACTAACATGATTTAGTATTTTAAGCAGTGGCTCTGTGGTGTACTAATTTGATACAGCAGAGCCTGACTGTCTGAGAAGGGATTAATTCATTGATAACCATGTGCTTACAACCTCTGTGCTCATACACACTTGCACAGCAAAAGAACGTTCATAGTAACACAAAATATTCTCCTGCAGCACTGTTTGGATGTTACTGAAACAGCTTATCCCTTCTCTTTTGCTTTCCTGCCTTTCCTCAAGCTGAAATAGGCAAGTCAAGGCTACGTTATTACCATCGATATCTGAATGGATTACATCCACAAACTGTGCATCAGTGGGATCCAGTCTGTGCTCTGGTGGTTGCTGAGTGAATGAAGGGCCTGCTGGATCCAGACCTGAATAAAAACAACACTTGCATTGTAATCCCTGGGCTCCTTCTACAGATATAAAAAAGACCAACATCTGAGCATTATTCAGCAGTGATTCTTCATTTTCATGGTATAAAAATTTTAAAAAAAGCATACTTTTTCTCTTCAACTTGATAAGAAACGCAAAGATTCCTACCACAAGACTGATCAACCCATATATAAGAATTTCTCTCTTTCCATATCTAGATGTGCTCATCACCCGTTTATTCAGATGAATATAAGCCAGCAGCATTGGGGACCAAATCAGGAGAATTTATTTTGTCCTTTTCCCCAGAAAATACTGTATCTATCATACACTCCATAAAACTAAAATGCATAATATAACTGCTCTCACCTCCAGAACACAACTAGTCAGACACTCAGGTAGCATATCATTTAACTTAAGTGGCATTTAGATGTAGCACTCAATTTTCATTTGAGAGACTAGAGGTAACCAGGTTGGCAAATTTAATCTGTGATTTATGTCCTGAAGGCAGACTTGCCCAATTTCCTGAACTGCTATCAGGGCTATATTTTTCCTCATGTATGTCATTAAATATTCAGTTCTCGTTTGTCGATGTCTCAGTGCTCTGACAACAATACAAGGAACAATAGAATATGTGCACTAGGATTAAAAGCCTTACCTGTAATTCTGCCAAGTTTGCCATTATATTTCTGGCCAACAAAGCCAGCTACATGAGCACCAAGACTAACTCCAATCATATGCATAGAGTCAAGAGAAGCTCCACCCACCTATCAGGGGGAAAAACCACCAAAGTTAGTCACACAGAGAATTAACAGAACAGAAATCAGTTAGCTGATTTAGTTTTCACTTTTTGTCAGTACTTTTAATTATATTTCTAACTTTATAGCTCTACCAAAAAAACAAAACAAACAAAAAAAAAAGGATATTACAAAGTTCCTTTCAGTTTGCAACTCTATATTAGTTAAAGTGTAGAAATTATGAAATTCTTTCTCTAGAAAAATATAAAAAGGAAGCTTGAGTCACATTTCTCCTGAAATGTCATATTAGCTAGAAGGGGAGCAAGGAAGGGAAGAGGAAGACATTTATCAGATATAAGAAAGTTGAACCAAAACCATGAATGAGGAAAAAAAAATGCTTCCCCTGCTTTATCCTTCCAATAAAATAAATTAAAAACATAATACAGTTAACAAATAATTGTGCCACACAACTGCTGAATAATAGTGCTAAACACACACCTTAAAATGCCTATTCTATAAAGCAGGCAGTATTCAAAAAAACCCAAATGAAAACCTACTGAAGATTTCTAAAAGAGTGTCAGCTGACCTAGCTGGAATTCCTGCAAAATGGTGGGGTGACACCAAGGAACTGAAATATTAATGTGTCTCAAAACGAATTAAAAAGGCCTCACAACAGCTTGTAAGTGTGAAAGCAATAGCTGTGGGACACAACAGAACCCCCTCCCACCACCTGCAGGACTCACACTGTCACTGTTTTTCAGGCAGATCTGCAAACAGCAATTAACTTGGAGACTCTTCTTATAGTCCCATCTAATCTTTTTTATTCCATAACAATAAATCTACTGGCAAAATTGCAAATTGCTATCACTGTATCTAGTCCCAGAGGACAGATTCTGATAGGCTTTCTCTCCTTTCACCTCAGCCTTTCTCAAAAAGTTGGGTGTTTTTCTCAAGTTTCATGTGAATATTATTTTACTGCACAGTATTCAAAATTTCTGAGAATGGCTGAGAAACAAGTGCTGAGAGAAGATAGAAACTCCAGTGACAAAGCATACAATGGCATAAATAACATCATGACATGTTTTGTTCATTTGATCAAGCAATAAATCTAAAGCCCGGTTAAGACCGCTGGCATCAACTATGGTTTCAGCAACTGCCTCTAGAGACAAGAAGTTTACACCATTTTGGAACTAATATTTATATCTTTGCTAGTGGTTTAAAACCTTTATTTAAAACCTCTCATTTAAAACCTTTATTTATAGTAGATAATTAGTAAAAAGAGTAGCCTAATGCCTTTGTAAAATGTTTCCGCTGCATACTATTTGAACATCTCTCCCTTCACTTGTCCGCTGCTGAATTCACTCTTTCCAGAAGACCTAAAACTTCCAGCTGGTTCAAGAAATCAGATGCACTTTCAGGCACATTTCAGTGAATCGGAAATAAGAACTCAGGTGAAATTAAATATATGCAATAACAGGTGCATATATTCAACAGCTTTACTAACTTTGCAACTTTACAGCTGTAAAGTTAGTAATACCTCTATAAAGAAATGTGATTTGATGTTGTTCACTGGACTTCTCTATAGATATATTTTGAATATCCATTCCCACTCAAACCATGCTCTTTACACTTATTCAGAACAGACGCAACACTCTGCCTTACCAGCATCTGGTCAACATAATTCTTCAGTATTTCTGCAACTTTTCTGCAGTTTTCCACAGCAGTTATGTAATTCACAGTGGTAGCACCACGATTCCAATCAACTATAATGAGATTAATATCCTCTGAGGACAGTAAAAGCTTCTTAATGTCGCCCAGCCACACCGGAGGAGATCCCGTTGGCCTGAAGCCATGAATAACAAAGACAATTTTCTTGGTTGTATTCAGGTACTCAGATGCAGTAACGTTGTGTTCAATGAGTTTCTCAGAGCAATCATGATTTTCCCTCGTGTATAAGAGTAGCTGAACATGGAGTTCTGTTCCAGACAAAGCATTGCCTATGTTAAGGCCTGTAAATTCTGGACATTTTTGTTCCTCATCTGAAAAAGATGAAAATGTTAAGACAATAATTTGATGAGTTGAGCTACCTGAAATACTACCTCTTCACTTTTCTTTCCATAACTTTTTCTGCTGAAAGTGGAGAACTTCCATTTCCTTTACTCTTTACCTTTGGAAAGAGGCGTCAAAACATGCACTGAACAAGGAACCACAATTTAACTAATGACTCTGCAGATACCACTATGCTCCTCTGAACCCTTCAAATGTGAAATTATTCTAATTTTTCCTGAACTGTGTATTTTCTCCTTATAAGTACTAATTAGTAGTCAGTGTTGATAGTATCTTTACTTCACCATCAAAGGCAGGTTCACAGAATTTTTTCACAAGAAGTGTGTGCTGTATAAACAGGAAGGTTGTTGTGGTTATTTCTTCCTCTTTGAGCCAGGGTGGCTGCGTTCCCAATTCTTAGACCTTATTTGTTTGATCTTGCAGTAAGAAATAGCTGCCTGACAAAAGAGGAATGATCCAGAACCCTTTCCTAGCTTTGGATCACCATAACAGCAACATTACCAAAAAACAAAGGCAGAAGAAACAAAGAATCTTGCTCTAAGTTTGAAAAAATAAGAATTAAGGTCAGTGTACATAATGGCACAAGACAAATAGGAGGATTTAGCATTTCTGTCTGTACTNAGTCAATGTACATAATGGCACAAGGGGGGATTTATAATGGCACAAGGGGGCACAAATAGGGGGATTTAGCATTTCTGTCTGTACTTGAACAGATGGTGTGTACCAGGTTAAGCTGGTCAGCAAGAGGATGGAGATTTTCAAAAGAGTCTAAAATGACTAAATTTCTCCCCTGTCTGGTTATCAACATCCAAAGTTAACACTTTAAAGATATCGTCTGGCTGCTGAGGTCACATTGTGTGGATAAAGCACTTCAGGACTCTGGGCAGAACATTAACACCTGTCACAGTTCTTCTGCTATGGTCTCTTCACCTTTGCTATGATATTAGTTGATTTTTGGTCAAGGTTTTTGGCCCACCTCTTGACTTTCAGTGGGTTACATTACTTTACATAGACTTTACATAGACTTTTGTCTCTCTGGTGCTTGATGGCTTCTAACATGATTCTTCCAATTCTAAAATCTTTGCAGAAGAAGTCACTTTCAAGAAACCAAAACTGAGAAAAGAAATAGTGTCTTCTTAGTTCCTTAAAAATAATATTAAAAACCCCCATGAATTTCTCAGATTTTTTGAGTCATAAGAGAAGCAGTTCCAGCCCTTCTCCTCTTCCCAGGGAACAGCTCACAGGCAGAAACAAATCCACCACATTTCAGATGGACAGCAAGCCTGCACCCCTTCTTAAAGCTGCAAAAGGCAAGTGTGGGTGGCTTATAAGTTATCTGTTCAATACTACAGGTCATGTCTAAGCAAAGCTAAACAATGTGAATATGGCTTTCAAGGTGCATTAAAGATTCAGTAAAGGCACTAAAGACACTAATTTGCTAATTTAGGGAACTAGACCAATCACCTCTAATGCCAAACCATGTATTTACCTGGACTAGATTGGTCACCTCTGGGCTGGACATCACAAAAAAATAATGCATATAGTCCAAACAAGCGCAGGCTTGAAGTTACACAGCATTAAAAATAACCTGAAACTCCCTGCTGCAAATCAGCCAGACAAAAGTTTCATGGCTATCATCATGTTATGACAGTAACTACAATTATTATATGGTGAGAAAGACTGAATTATATTTCAAAATAAATACCACTGTTTTCCTCATTTAAACATGCAATAGAGTGAGTAACTTTTACTAAGATTATTAGACAGGTTATTAGCTAACAAGTGGTAGAGGAAGGCAACTACTTTCATCACTTGGACTTATCCAAGAAGTTCTGAAACTGAGAACTGTTCAGCTGAAGTGGACTTGAATTTAATAAAAATAATAATCAAGAATCTGGTAAAATGTCATGCATGTGATATGATCCTGAGATGTTAAGAGTATGTGTCACATTTGATTTCTGGTTTTCATATATTTATATATGATGGTAAAACTAGAATATAAATTACATTACACTAACAATCTACAAACTGAAAATAAAAACCAGGCACTTGATTATAGTTTCAAAGGTACAACATGAAAACTTCATTTTGCCTGATGCGGTCTTTAAATCCAAGTTTAATCACTGATCCTTAAAATTCACTCCTTCATATCTAAAATATAAAAGATCTGTGCTAAGATATTGCTCCGTATCCCTTTAAATATTTTGATTTCTTTTTTAATCCCTTGATTGGAAGAAATAAAAATTATTTCTTTTAAAACCAGTGGAATGACAGTGAGATAAACCAGACACAGTCTGTTCCATGGGAGTGAGAAATCTATCACAAGGAAATTATTTTAACTGCTAAACCTGTTTACTAGCTGGAAAATGTCAAAGGGAAACAACTCGTTTACTCTTGGCTGTGAAATGACAGGAGTTATTCTTTCAAAAGTAAATAGAGAATAAAACCAAAATGATGATGTGGAATGAGATAAGTTCTGCAAATAGGTTTATAGACTTAATACTTTGAATTGTTTAGCGAAGAGTCATTGGGGGCAGTTTTTCAAACTCATGTTTCTCACTGAATACTGGAAGCAGTACCCAGCTGCCCTTTGTGTGCTCTTGTTGGAGTACTCACTCTTTTATGTACAATCAAAACATACAGGTAGGTGTTGTGCTGTTACACATGCAGTTAAATCAAGTTAATGTATAATTTTAACTTTCTGGAGCACGTGTGTAAGCATTCTAATTATCTTGTGTGGTTGAAAAGAGGGAAAATCTTAAGTGCACGATCTTTTTCCTAACTAAATTTTTCTATTTAAAAATGTAACTTGAAAATCTAAGCACCGATCAAATCAGCAACAACCAGTAAACTCACATGAGTATATTAAGACTATTCCATGATTACGTCTACTTTGTACAAAGTGCACATACCTGAGCAGGTCTCTGGGCAAAGTACAACCAGAGATAAAGTATCAGGCTTGGTTCTATTTACTTTAAAATGAAAACTTATGTCTCAGTTTCAAAGTTATTGAATTCTTTTTACTAATCATCTGCTCCATTAGGCATAATTCATAAGATTTTATCTTAATCTTTTGGCCAATTTAAATGAAGGAATATTAATTTTTTTAATATTTGATTAAAGCGAAGATTCTACATCACAAGTAAGCTGATGGTTCTTACCTGATTTCACCCAGTATATCAAACACAGGAGGAAACACAATTTCAGCATGTGGAAGTGGAGAAAAACTGATGTGTAATAGCCACAGAAAAGTGACAAATTGAGTGTTATGCTAGACTTCTAACACAACTAAGACACTTTGCCCAACCACTACTAAATGACACCAATGAAGTGAGTGAGTAGGAAGCGGAAAGTAAAGCTGTAGCCAAGCTTCTGCAATTTATGACTCCTCCTATTGAGTGACTTCAGTAGATAAGGTGGTTTCTGGGCTTTGAGGGTTGGGACTGATTTTTAATCTATTTCCCTCTCCGTCTATCAGCAGATTTACACGTAAGCAAGAGATGCCATATATTACTAACCACTAGTGCATGTGTGGAGTTTGGGAGGTGGGGTAACTGGTGGTGCATGCCATTAAAGATCCACAGTGTGGGGGGTTTTAAGTGTTTCACTGAACTGCAATTAGGGGCACTGAGATGGGCAAAAGGAGCTTAGAAGAAAAAGTCATTCTGCTGACAGAAGGCTTCCTGTAAGAAATTGAAAACTGTGTATCCAGAGATCATTTTTCCATAAAATTATCATCTGAGCTTTTCCAAGGATTCATTCTCTTTTCTAAATTCTGAGAGGGTCTGCAAAAGCCTCTCTGGCAGAGAGATGGAGCTTAGAGTCCCACAAACCTCACCCAGATATTGATTTGCTGTGTGTTTTTTAACCTCATTCCCTCTTTATCCCAGATGAAAAACAAATTAAGAAATATTTATTTTTATGAAGCTCATTTATTTACAAATCACTTCACTGGGTAAATACAGGAGTGCAGACTACACGTTTTTAAAGTTTGTGGTGAGACAAAGAGGCAGATAAGGCCTGCATTATTCATGTGTGAAGCATGGATGCTCAGTTTGCCTATATCTGTGTCCCAATTATTTCCAGAGCAGGAGAAACAAAACCATACCATAACCATTCAAATAGGATGTAAATGCACAGTTTTTTGCATAGTGTACCCTTTAAAGTGCTTCTAAACACAAGGTCTAGGTTTACGTTGTTTCCTTCCATTACAGTTTAGGGGATGTGTGTGTGTGTTTATGTGTTTCATCACTTTATTTTGAGTGATTAGTGTCTTCAGGTTCATGAATCTGAGCAGCTTATCAAAGCTGTGCTGCACAAGATTTTGCAGCAGACAGCCTTTAGGAGGTATCATCAATGGTGTCTTTTTCACTCTGAATCCAGTCACAAGGAGAAAAAGATGCAGTATATCTGATGGTATGAAAATCAACTCAGGCCAGCAAATGATCTTTAATTAAATTTTGCTTTCATTTCTCAAATATGTCGCTTTGTTTGCAGTAAAGTTCACTGTGGCAGCTCTTGAATTCCTTTGCACTTCCCTGTCATCTCAAATCTTTGACACTTTGCCCAACCACTACTACTACTAAAGCACACCTTTACTGACATCATATATTGCTTAGAACAAGTAATGGCAGAGTGTAGGTCTGGCTCTTCCCTCTCCTTACTTTTTAATCTAGATTATTGTTACAACAAAAACTTAGTGCACCCATGAAACCTGCAGTAGAAAGCCTCAGCATGCACTCTGTATACAATACCCATTCACATACAAGTTAAAGCATGGAGAAATCAGCACCACTAAAATCAAACTGCTAACAGCCCCAGTAAAACATTTACTGGGCTTATCGAAAAGCCAATCACCTGATCTTAGAAGAAAATCTTACATATGTACTTTCACATGTACCTAATGCCACTAGTTGTGAATAAACTGTTAACGTTTGTTCTTTTACACAGAAACAGGGAAAAGAAAGGACATTTTAAGTTTCTCTTGAACTGAAAACTGAAATAAGTGCAGCTCACACTAATGTTGATATAATCCCCCATGAAACGGTTTCAAAGCCCTCTGAAACCAGTGTTAAGAAAGGACTCCCATACCAAATCAATGCCCAGAAAGTTTTGTGGTATTAATCAGGATGTTGAACTGGGGTGAACTCACACTCTGTCATGTGACAAGGTAACATGACACTTGTGGCACTTGTGCTTCTAAGAAATTCAAAAATCTCAACTCCTGTTACTGGTTGTACTGTAGGTTCTAGCCACAGCTCACTGTCAGGTATAGCCTTCATGGTGACTCTGAGTTTCACATACACTCTCCAAAGTTTTCCCATCTCACTTTGCTGCATTATTGTTATGCCTACTCACGCCTCATGCTTTTTCCACAAGGACGCACTCTTCCTCACACTGAAATTCAGAGTTACCTGCTTTGAAAGTGCCTTTTTCAAACTAGAGGAGTATGCTGGAACAGTTTCTTCACGACTTTGACCGTGCTTCACAGTGCTCAGGACTGCTGAATATACCCTGATAGTTTTAGGGGACCCCACAGACTGTCAGCTACTAAAAAATTCTCAAGACTGGCCAAGCATTCAAGCTGAAAAAAGATATAAAAATTTCATTTTACTACAGTACAAGATTGCTATAGTTTATCAATAAAAGAATGGCACTATTCCAATTGAATTTATCCCCAGAAGTTTTTGATAAAGTAGCATCTAAAAACATTACTGTGTGGTTTTTCAGGATTAAGATTGAATTCTTACACAGGCCTTGATATGCTGATCTGTGGTCACATGCAAATGGTATTTCCCCTTCTAATCTCCTCTCTGCCCCCAGGGATTCTGTAGTGTTGGGAAATTCCATTCTCAGAACAACTTTCATTTCTCTTACATCTCACCACTTCTATAGAAAAAATCTTCTCTAACCTCTAAGCTTAAGAGCACTGCTCCCTTCTAGGTAAGAGGAAATCCCACCAGGCTTTTGCAATGCAGTATGTTTAACTATGAAAATAAGCTGTCTAAATATTGCAAACAAAAAACCCCTGACTGGTTGGAAGAAACTTAAGACACTGTCTTCTACACTGATGTTTGTAATTCCTGTAAACTGATAATCCCTTCTAAATAGGTTTGACAACTTGGTAACTAATCCTCCTTTAGAAAATATGGGCACTGAGGCAATGCACATCATTTATGCTTGGGAAAATAAATTCTTTAACAATTATTTTTCACATTGTTGTAATCAGGATGACTTCTGAAAATGCCCTCCTTTGTAAAATAACACTTTAAAAATATACTTTGGAATGCTGAATATGTGTACAGAATTGAAACCTGTTTGTAGCTGTGGGTTAAAAGGCAGGTGTAACTCTAGCTATAAAGATAGAAATCATACTCCAGTAATTTTTATTTATAGAAGTCAACAACATCTAATATTATATACATGTATTTTGCCAGTAACTATCTCAGTGCTTTACCATGGTGATGAGGGCAGCATTTGGGAAGTGCAGTTTCTTAGCCCGATTTCCACATAATTATGTGGTTTCCCAGTAGTTATTCACTGTCCACTTTCAGTTTCACTCAGAGGAGAAGGAAATACCCTGTGGCATACACAATTCTTCCCAGGGCCTTGTTCCTGTGCCATGCATGATTCTGCTGCGAGGCTTGTTGACATCAACCTTTTCCTCCTTGTCAGCAGGGGAAACCCTGGAAAGAAAAACTGAATTAAGTGCCTTAAAACATTGAAGTGTCATGCAACCACCACAACATGGCCACCAGTTGGACCTGTGCCCGCTGTGCCACTCTTTGCTCTGTCCCCATCCCCGTCTCCTCCAGCACACCCACAGAACATTCACCCCCTTAAACATCACTCTTTTCTGACCTATTTCTTTTCCCAGCCATACTAGATGTTGCAATAAAGTAGATCAGCTTTATTTTCAGACATTCTGTGTTATTTTAGTTCATCAGTCTTTTAACTTTTTAAGCCATAATGCGTGCAAAATTAAACTCCTCAGAACTTTCACAGTGTTAACAACTCACGTTTCTATTTCTCTAGAAGCACCATTTTTTAGCATGACAGCACATAGTAAAGAGTCCATCAGGTCAACAATTTCCTTACTAACAGATGCCTCCAACAGTGTCTTCAAATTTATAGTTTTGTCCTTACCAGAATCAAGGTGCAAATGTTAAGATTCCACAGAGCTCTCGTGAACTGGCCCTGCCACGTTCAATTAAATGTGAAGGGCTCCAGGTGGAGGAAAGAGCTGCTGAAAGAATGAGAAAATGGCAGAATTGTGACATTGATACACGGAGTACCAAAAATAACAAAAGGAGACAAAGAGAGCATGGCCAGAACCACCAGAAGTCAAGAAAAAGACACGTTCATACCGGATAACTGGGTTAAATTTTTTTGTTGTTTGTTTTGGGTTTTGGGTTTTTGGTTGGTTTTGGGTTTTTTTTTTTTCTATTTTTAAGTGGGAGAAATTTTCATATCTTTGAACTTAATCAAAAAGGAATGTTCAAGATTTATACGATATTTATAATATGCTGAGTTGGCTATGCCTACAATAGCTACAGAACCACAGAATCACAGAATATGCTGAGTTGAAAGGGACCCATCAGGATCATGGAACCCAGCTCCTTGCCTTGCACAGGACCATCCCTAGGAGCCACACCCTGTGCCTCAGAGCATTGTCCAAACACTTCTTGAACTCGGTCAGCCTGAGTGCCCACTTCCCTGTGAGCCAGTTCCAGTGCTCAAACAGCCTCTGAGTGAAGAAGCTGTCCCTGATATCCAGCCTGAATCTCCCCTGACTCCTGTCCCTGGTTCCCTCACGAGGTGCTGGGGCTTGCGAACAGCACGGGCCCGGCAGGAGAGACCCGGGGAGGTTGAGGGGACTTTCCCTTTCCCTTTCCCTTTCCCTTTCCCTTTCCCT
>VYXD01016019.1:2137257-2170020 GCA_013397195.1 Hylia prasina
TTATGAGTAATATTTCAGCTGACAGTCATATATTATATAATTTATAAAAATAAATTATAAATTTTAAAGAGAAAATGTTTAAACCTAATGTGCTTAAATTGTTTTTGGAAAATATTTACTGGTTTAATATGACTTGAAAAGCTTTCTAGCCATGATGCATGAATTTTATTACCACATTTTAATGAGAATGTAAAATATGTTAACCTTTATCAAAATAAGGTTGTACCATAGAAAAAACGCACTTTTAAAAGTTGTCTTATTTTTGTTACTTTGTGTGTTTTGAAGCCAGCTCCTCTTTTATGATATGTAAGGGACATGTTGAAATCTGAAAAATTAAGAGTGACGAGACTATATCTCCCATGAGAAGAGCCTGATTTAGAGTTACATCAGGTCTTGCTTTCATTTGTAAAACATTCATATTTTTGTCGTTTGGCATTGCTGAATACTTAAAAATGACACTTGGATATTAAGTTAATTTCTGAAGCAGTCACTGCTTTTTGGTTGTATTAAATTATGCTTATTTGATAGTCTAGATCCTGAAACTTTATGCATGGGAACCTGCCTATCAAAGGAAGGTCATGAGGATTAGAGAACGTGAAGCGGGTGTTTTGAAGTCATCTGGCTATCTGACAGCTTACTCCATGCTGACCTTGACGTGTATTCCTTTTATGGAATGGTTTTATAAAACTAAAACTGTTCACAGAGATGTTTCTCATGTTCCCTCTTGCTTTAGCAGCTGGTTGGGTAACAAATGTCATCTCACAGTATCTCAAAACGTTAAATTTCTCAACACAATATATTTGAATTTTCAGGTTCTAATGCTATGTGTATGACTAGAGAAGAAGGAGAGAGATTATGGATTGACCTGTGTTAGCAAGTCAGAAACCAAACCCAAAGCTTCTGAACGTTATGTTTTAATCACACCATTTCTTTTGCATAGACATCAACTCCCTTCTTTATACTCCTTTTTGCTTTAGGAGAGTGCATTTTCAATCTGTATTGTTTAGCTATTCCTTCTCAAACACTGAACTCTAAATACATGAAAGCTTTGCTGAAAGAAGCAACTCTTAAAGGTGCAGGGAGAGGCCATGTGCTAAAAGGTGAGCTGAACAGAGAGCTTTGGCTGGAACTTGGGAGAAAAAAAAGGGAGTTTAAGACCTTTGGAAGAAGACTCAGGCAACTTAGGAGGACTACAAGGATGTCATGAGGGAGGGAGAAAATTAGAAAGGCCTACATGCAACCAGAACTTAATCAGGCTACTGCCATAAAAGATGACAAACATATTTCTATAAATACAGCAGCAACAAAAGGGGGCTAAAGAAAATCTCCATCCTTTATTGAGTGGGAAGGAAACAGTGACAAAGGCTGAGGGAAAGACTGAGGCACTTAATGCTTTCCATGCCTCAATCTGAATAGTGTAAGACCAGCTGTTCTCCAGAAAACAAGAATAGTATCTGTATATCAATTTTAGTTACAATGTAATTTTACTTCTTAATATATCTTTTAATTTTTTTTTTTAATTTAAAAAGTCTCACTGGCCATGTTTGGAGTCTTCTTTTATCTGGACAAAGAGAATGTTTAACAGCAACTGAAGCGTTCACATCTATTTATTCAATATTTTGTGACAGCCTTTGTTTGATTTGCCATCTGTGATCTCTGATGTAGCTCAGGTAAACACATTATGAACAAGTTCTATAAAAGGCTGATTTTGTATTCTGTCATGTTTCAGCCATTTCTGTGAGTGATTAAGTAGTTTAATTATTTTAAGTTACATTTTATTGAGGTGAAAGTGCACATATTTTTATCGAATGCAAAGCATGAAGGCTGTTTAAAGGATATCTCTCAGTCTTTTAATAGAATGAAAATTGGCTAGCACACCTAATCATGGCTGAGCCTTCTGTCTCTTGCTTTTTTTCCTTCAGTGGGCTGGACTCAACTTCTGCTCCTACTCTCTCAACCTCTCTTCTTCATAGTCCACAGAAGATAAAGTATCAACAACTTGGGCTGAACAAGCTTAAATCACTCAGCCACTGAAATTAGATATTGGAGCCCTTGTCACCAAGCAGGGGAGACCATGGTGACTCTACAAACACTTTTTGTCGAGTCACCACTGAAGGAAATGGAAAAAAAGAGGGATAGAGCTGCTGAGGATCCCATATCAGCAACCTTCAGGCCTAATGGTACAGCAGTAGGGTTGCCACCTGAGTTGGGAACTTGTGGATTTTAGAACTCTTGTGTGGCTATATGGTATGAGCTGCTCATGAATGTACTCACAGCAAAATGTTGTCTTTCTTCATTCTGTGAAGAAAGAGTTAATGTCCACTACTTAAGTGAAACAAACAAACAAAAAAAGAAAGCTGAACCACAGATTTATGAAAACCAGCTAATTGAGTCAGAACTACCCAGCAGTAGTTCCCTCAGTAGAGATCCTCAGGGGAAAAATACACTTACTGATCACTTTAGATTGTTTAGTACTTCAAGGAAAATATTTTTAAACACCTTAGCACCTTTTATGTCTGGCTTCAAGTAAGACAAGGAATATGTTTTTCTGTATTATCTAAAACTTTAAACATTCTAAAAAAAATTATCTAAAACTTTAACATTCAGGCAGCATGTGCATGTTATTAATATTTCATATATTTCTATTTGTATGTGTTCATTTTGTAGACCAAAGTTTCTCTGAGCTGTTTAGAGGATTTTCTGTGTGCTGAGGATCTTAACCCTGAGGATATCAGTATGAACTACAGTGGAAGTAAGCAGTAGTTATGAATTTTTAATTGGTCTTGATTTTACATGGAAGATCATTAAGAAATGCAACTGGGGGCATGGATAAACAAGTCTTTATTTTCTTTACTGCAACAGAATATACTGTTAGTTTTATTGGTGCCTCTTTCCAATGGGAAAAAATGGCCTGCCAATCCTGAAAAAAGTCAGATATTTGTTACTCTTTTTTTATGAGTTCCTTTGGCAGAATATGATGTCTGTAGGGATTATCAGCTTTGATGTGTTCTGATTCAGAGTAGGTCATGATGATACATACCAAAAAAAGATAAAGTATTGTTTCCAAAGTATCCCATGTGATCAGTGTGCTCCAGGAAGTCTATGCAACAAATTTTTAACTTTTCAATTTTTCTCAAATTGCATTTAGGAGAGGATTAACAGGGAAGATAACCCTTTTGTTGGTGTAGCCTTTTGTATTGCCTGCAAGTAGGCTAAGGTAGCTTATGCAGCCTTGCATTGAATACGAACCTTAAAATTGGGCCATGGCTTCCTTTGGAAAAAACTAACTAGCAAAAAGCTTGCTTCTCTCACAGTGGTCTGTCTTGCCTGAAACTACCCCTCATTTTTGTTTATCCTTTCTTAACAAGGTGTTTCTTAGGTGTCAATTCAGCTGTGCTTAAACTGCTATGCAAAGAACACTTAGGAGGGTTGGTAAGGAAATGATAACCAAGTCCAGGGGTGTAATGGAAAACCTCTTTGATAAGTTCTGTACAGCTGTTCAAGTTTACTCAGGCAGCTGAAGAGGTTCAAACCTACCCAGTATAACCCTCCCTCTCAGGGGTGGGGGGTAACTTTCTTTAGCATGGCATTGAGCATCCATATTTCAGGCACCATAGCGTGCAGTACAGGGACCAGGTATGAACTGCCTTCAGCAACCTCTAACTTGCAAGCAAGTAAATTTATCCTTAAAGTCATTATTGCAGTTCTTGAAATGGTACATGGTCAAAAGATGTGCAAACTGAAATACTAATTTCTCACAATTCCAAGGGTAATACAGTCTTACAGTGACCACAACATGCATGATGGAGTATTTGCAGAGAGGATAACTAATTTGTCTTCCTCAATATTTCCAGAATGAGTGTCAGCATTCCTGAAGGCTCTTTAGTTGCTGTTGTGGGACACGTTGAATCTGGAAAGTCATCTTTTCTCTCTGCTGTTCTTGGAGAAATGGAGAAACTTGAAGGAATGGTTCAAAGAAGAGTAAGATTCTCCATGTTTCCCTGCCCTTTCCACTCCTCAATACTCCAATTAGGCAGAACTAATTAACAGGCTTTCAGAGGGCATGTAGATTAATGTAATAAAATATTTAAAAGCACTTCCAGCTATTGTTCCTATCCTATAATCTTGAATTCTAAAGCTGACACATTCCACATTTTATGTAAAAACACAGACTATCAAACTGTATTTTCATGTCTAATACAGACCAAGTTTCCTGCATAAGATATTACTAGGAATGGCTGTTTGTCACTGTGATCTTTCCCTGGAAGACTTTGCTCCATACATGTCCCAGCTCTGTCAGTTTTAATCAAAGTCATATGTGCTTTTTTATAGGCAAGCTGTTATAGTGTAATATTCAGCAGATTGTTTTTATAACCTGCCTTAAGAAAAATTTTAACAATACTCAAATCATTGATGACAAATTTTAATAGTGCTCAGGTTTTGGAAGGAATTATTGGTTACTTTGAGGCAAAGCTGGAATTTCAAATTTAATTTTAAATGCTGCCTGAATATTTTGATGAAGAAATAATTCTGTTGTTTTAGGGTGTGCAACACAGTATAATAGTTAAATCTGGGAAGAGCACATATATACAGACATGTAGAGAAAATAATGTTTAATTTAATGATACTTTGTGAATTCTGGAAAATTCCAAGTGTAACATAATGAAGTTCTGTTGGCATCTCCTTGAGGGGAGAAGCAACACTGATGTATAGTAGTGTGTTAGCAGGAGAGACTTAATGTCAGGAAAAATATCTTTATTAAGTACTAAGATGTATCAACAAAATGCAAATATGGACATTTGTTAAACTGAGGAAGTGCACCTGTTGGATTTCTGACTGGGGTAGAGAACAGTGACAGAAACATTTCCTTCCCCTTCCCCACACACTGTCTTTCAGTTTATCCCTTCCCAAGGGCTGCTGGTTTGCTGTGGGGCTCCCTGGGCCTTGCATCATCAGCTGTTGGACAAGGTCTTGCAATTTCCTCTTCAGCAGTTTGAAACCAACCCAGTTGGGCAGATTATCAGTAGATCCACAAAGGTCAAGGGAAAACTTGTACATATTTTCAGTTTTATCAAAATGAAGCTAGAGTGAGTTAGTTGTAATTTATTATTGATAGAACAGTTATATGAAGGTACTTATTGCAAGTTTCAGCACATAAAACTCAAAGAATATTTTCTTACAAAATCATCAAAGCATGTTATTGGTAGAAATTGTTTAGACCTCATCAAAGATCATTAGGAGGCCATTCCTCAAAGACCATTGCTACAGTGTAACTGATTTATCAGACCTAAATCTGGTCTGTTTAATTTTTTCTTCCTTTGGTGGTGTATTGCATGTCAGAATCAAATGTTATTGTCTAAGCTGGTTAATACATTAAATTCACATTCTCAGAGGCATACAGACTTGAAGTGAATGTTATTTTCTACTTCTGTACTGCTTTGGCTTTAACTGGAACCTCTAATACACTAACAACTGTTACTACAACTTTTAATACTTCCCACTCTCCTCATACATAGATTGTTGCCATGCATTACAAATTCCTTGAAGTACAGTGTCTGCTGATGGTGTTCCCTAGAACAGACCCAAGAGTGGTTGTGTAATACACTGAAAATCAGTAGATTTAGGTTTCACTCAAGCCCCTAGTCTTTGGTAGCAATACATTGTAAAGTGGGTTTGAAGAAGTTTTACCATGTACACTAAGAGATTACTAAGAGTAATATTTCAGTACACTTCTAGAATTATTACCAGGATTTAAATTTCTGGCCTCCTTTTTAGTCTGGTGCTTTATGTAAGCTAAAGATGTATTAAGTAGCAAAATTGCAAGACCTGTGTCTTGTGGACTTAAAACACTGAGCCTGTTCTACTACCATGAGTAGTCCAAAAGCTATTCAGTGTATTTTGGTTTTAGGCAAATAATAACAAATGAATACACATTTTGTTAGAATATAATCAGGGGAATCCTGTTAGTGTTTATGGAAGATACTTTAGTTTTATTCCATTTCTTAAGGATGCTTTCTCAAAGTCTTTAGTGGAATTTACTCAGAAAATCATGATTCTTTGTTGCAGGATTTATTTTTGGTGGATGTCTGTTTCCATTTCTACCTGTGAACTTGGCTGAATTTTACACTGGATGTTATTGGAACCATTCTGGTTATCACATCTGCTTCACCGCTATTCATAGTGATACTTATTCCCCTGGGAGACTTTTATTTTACTATCCAAGTTAATGCATTGTCTTTTATAGGGATTTCTAGATGTGTGTGGTTGAAATGTCTAAAACAATCAAGGGTACAGGCTGAAATTATTTGTAATTGTGAAACAAAATGCATCCTTATATACAAAACATCTGAAATTACTCTCAACAATAGTCTTCAGGCTTCTTGAAAGGAAATTTGAATACTTCCTGAATGTGTCCTGTAATGCCTGGTAAATTTTAAAAACCTATGTGTTTCTTCTCATACTTTGCTTTTTCTCTGGAAGATACAATTTTGATGTAGACCCCAGTAACAAATCTGATAAGGATACATGAAGAAGTGAGGTGTATACAATAGGGAAAGTTAAAAGTTGAAGGATAGCCCTAAAACAACATAGAATGATGCTTACAAACCCTGTGCAATTATTGTAGTATGTCAGTTATGCTACTGAAAAACTAAAAAGTAATGTTTCAGAAAGTCTAATGCTGCATCTCTCTTTCTTGATGCCCAAAGTACAATCTGCAATTAAAGACCTTAAGGATTCTTAAAATCATAACACAGAAGAAGGAAAAGAGTCCTTGGATTCAGTCTCTGCTAAGGAGTTGAAATTCAGACATCATTACATTGATGAAATAAAGGCTGACTTGCATCTGAGAAAGATGTGGGACATTTTAACTTGAAAGATACATTGAAATCTTAGTTGATTGTTACATACGTCGTGGCACAGCACATTTTTTATAGAATTTGGTGATAATGTTATTTTAACCTTGCCAGTAATTTATATATATTGAACTTATGTCATCATTACAATGTTGGTGTGTCCCAAGAGACAGTAGGGTTTTTTCTATTGTGAATACATTTTTCTCTGTAGATACTTCCAGTTTTTTCCATATTGAAAATTTACAGGGAACCGGAGCCTGTCTGTGCTGTTCTGTTAGTGCTAGTACATCACGAGTTCTCAGCAAATCCAACAGCTGGCAGGAGCATCACAGTCTCCAGTGATCTCCCCCTTCAGTGAGACTCTGGAGGGAGATCAAAAATTCGAGCATTTGGCCACCAGGAGAGATTCATTAGGAAAAATAACAATGTTGTGTATGAGAACTTGGTTTGCTTCTACAGCAACCTCATCTCAAACAGGTACTTGACAGCAGGTTTGCATTTGTAACTGAACCTTCTGTGGAATTCCACAAGTCAGTGTTTGGCTCTAGTCAGAGTAAAGCCACTGAGAAACAGAGAAGTGTTTGGATAATACTCTCAGTCATGTGGGGAGACCCTTGGGATGCTCCTGTGCAGGGCCAGGAGCTGGACTCGAGGATCCTTGTGGATCCCTTCCAGCTCAGCAACTTCTGCCATTGAGTGATGAGAACAATTTACCCACCACTCTTTGTAATGAATGCACAGATCAAGTCTAAGCCCTAGGGTTTCATCTTTATCTACCAGAAACTGGCAGGTTTATAGAAAATATGCATATGCTGTCTGGGATGAGAATATTTTAAAAAATAAGAAAAAAAAAGTTTACCAATAGGTCATAGTATGGAGTATGGTACATTTCAACTAACAGTTCCTCTTGCAAACATGTGAACAAATTGAATTTATATTTCAGTAGTTCATGTAGAAGCAACCTGGTATCTGAACTCACAGGCACCAGGGAGTCCTTGAGAGTGGAATCTTGGGTTTAAAGAAAGAAAGTCTGTTTCCTCACATTCCTTATGATTCAGTGCAGTTACAGTCACAGATGAGCTAAGAGATTCCTGGTCTGTTTCTCAGCCCTACACCTGAATCTTTCTTAGCTAGGAAGAGCAGGAAAGCAGTATGAGGAGTGAAGGGAGTTGACACATGCATTTTGATTTTAATACTGCTACCAGTTCCATGTATGTCATATTGCCCACCCAGTTCATCTGTAAAATGGGAATGATAGTACTTATCTCTATTGTGAAGGGGGTATATTGGTAAATTATGATCTTAGTTCAGTAGGCTATAAAAATATTGGTGGCTAATTCCATTTTTTCTTTGCCTTGATTTACTACAGGTGGCTATCTTGAGTTTTTGGAAAATTTAATGGTGTTCTTTGCTGCATTGCTTGTATCAGTGACACCACTGTCCTCTTCTAGGCAGGACAGGGTTTCCCTTTTAATTCCATTAATTCTGGGAAGTTTATGGTAAATTATTTTCCACTTTTGAATGTAAATGAAATAATAATTATTAAAATATATTTAAAATCAAGTCAATAAAAGTAAGTTTATTTTCAAGAGCTTGGTTAAACCAAAGAAGCAGCATAGTCATGCACAACTGTACTTCATATATAATTCCTTTTCCTTGTTCAATTTACTGAATGTTATGCAGGAGTGTTTACTTAAAAGATCAGTAATATAATTTACTTTGGCACTGCCCTTGTAAAGGTAATATATGCAAACCACATATATGAAGTGTGTCTTAAGTAAGGTAAGTTTTATTGATGAGTTGCTAGTTAGAATATATCTTAAGTATTATGTAGACAGAAACTAAGCATCCAATTTCCTTTAATCTTGTGATGCTTAGGAGCCAGTGTTGTCCAGATTTTCTCTGTGGTAAGAGCTTCAGTAACACAGCTGACACATACAAATGAATAGAAATTAAAAGAAAAAATATAAGGATGATTCTCTGCCATGGCATATCCACAAGAGTTCCATACTCACAAGAGTTCTTTTTTCTCATCCTGTACTTGGTGATGACAGTCACAGTTTTTCACCTTCATCTGTTGTCCAAAATGACATGATTTTTTCTTTAGCTGCCCACATTTCCAAAAGGCTGACCTTCAGAATTGGTTTGGCTCACTTTTTTCCTGTAGAAGTGGGAATATTTAACCATTGAGTTGGTACCTTGGGGGTTTGGAACTAGATGATCTTAGGGGTCTCTTCTAACCCAGGGCATTCTATGATGATTCTGTCCACAGAAGCTCCCCCAGTGCTTGAAGGTGACAAATTTGGCAGAGCCAATAGATACCTCCATTACAAATCCAGTGTTCTACATTGCTGGTTTGCTTTACCTAGGGAAGAGTGCAATAATTGGACACACAACATGAGCCATATCTGTTTTCCCTCTCAACATTTCATGCAAATACTGCACACTTGCTGATGATCCTGAAGTAGTTTCTGATCTTTGGAGCTTTTATGTCAGTGCAAATTACAACAACCATTGGGCAGTTTGAAAGCAGACAAGAGCTGCTCAGAGGAGCACTGAGATCAGGGATTTTTTAACCATTGGTTCATGTGACGTGCCAACATGTTTTGTCCATTTTTTGGCTTCTGTGATTAAGCATGCAACTTATGAGTTGTTTAAGTTCAGGGTAAATTTTTGAATTAATGTGCTGTATTCTAATAGACTCCAATTGTTTGTTCCTATTTTTGCACATATTTCCCCAGGTGATTCAGATTCTAAATGTTTGGGTGCGTAGACCATGTGAAATTGAGACCAATACAGTTTCAATTGAAAGAATTTGTGAATATGCAACAGAGATAAAGAGGTGAGCATTCATATGACCTATTTCATTTCTGTGCATAGAAAATCACCAGTTAGATTGACATTAATATTGGTGAGTGGTGGTAGCAAGTAATTGCTATTAAATATTTTCTGGGGTTTGTGAGATTTGTATTTGAGAATAATATGTAGCTTCTTCATTACATTTATTGTAGTTCTATAGCAGCTTTATTCCTATTTTGACCAGTAAATTTTTTTGTTATCCTTCATAGTGGTGGATTTTGTAGTCTAATTCAGCTGCAGCTCAGGTGAACTCTCTGCGCTGTGTGCAACCAAGAGGAGCATTTGAAAAAGGGAAGAGAGGAGAAGAGGCCTGTCTGACCCATAACTCTTACTCACCTCATGCCTGGGGAGACATTTGTTTCAAATCACTTTGCCTTGGCTGTTGTGCTTTTCTGAAAGTAGTGCCTGTGTCAAGCACAGAGGCCTAAAAGCCCTTGGGAGCAGAACTCTTCTGTTTCTTCATTCTCTTTTACTCCGCTCCCATGTTTATGTTTTAATTCCAGGAACCATGGATATTGTCTAAAAGATCACCAGTGGGCTGGCCTGATAAAGGAATTACCGAGTTTGTTAATGACAAGGCTCATTACAGGAAGGATGTTGGTTTAGCCCTGCATGGTGTTTCTTTTCAGACACAAAGTAAAGAGAAGGTACTGTATGCAATAAGGAATAAATCAGGGGTATAAAATTCTGTTTCCCAACTTTCTACTGCAAAAATATTTCAGATAAGGAAATATTTCAGATAAGGACTTCAGTACTAAATGCAGCAAGATGATGCTGAACAGGGAAGATATTAAGTGAGGAAGAGAGTAAAGACAAGAAAAATGAGAAATTATTTAATTAAGAAATATATAGAAATTCTTATCCCTGTAAAGATAATGACGTAATGTTTTATGAATTTGGCAGTTGCAAGGAAGATGATCCAAATTTTAAGTTAAACCCTTCGTCCACTTTGCAGAATGTTTGTGCAGAGAAATAGGCTACCAGGTTAGGGCTGGACAACATCAGGCATGGGATCAAGGAACACCAGGTGAGACCTATTTTAAGCCCTTGGTTTGAGCTGAGGAGTGCTGGACAAAAGGGAGAGGAAATGGAAAGGATTCCCACCGAACCAGGCATGAGCTGTACAGCTTCTGAGAGAACTGGACTGGGAGCTGTGAAACTGACTTCACTGTATCCTGTAATTCCCTGTAATATCTATACCAATTTTCATTTAGAATGTATAGCATGGAAAGTTACAGTCTCTATCATAAAACTTTCTGCTTCACGTTGGAATTGTTGGAAGAACAGGAGCTGGTAAATCAACACTGAGAAATTGCTTATTTAGTTCTGGAGGGATGTGAAGGCAAAATAATTATTGATGCAATTGATATATCAACTATTGGACTCCATGACCTACATGGAAGCCTTAACATTATTCCACAGGTGAGACGTGGTTGAGAGATAACTATTTATTCTTTTTTGGCTAACACAGGGCATCCAATTTTTGGGACAAATTATAACCTCAATGTCCACAGGCTGCCAGTGGAATTTTGACAATTACATGGAAGAAGCTTCAAAATATGGACAGCACAAGTATGACCTTAGGTTTTATATGCTGTGTTTAGTTTAACAGTCTTAGCTAGAATAGCTACATATGGTGTTTTCAAGTTCCACCTGAGGGCAAAAATATTTTAAAATAGGTCCAACTGTTTGAGATCTGTAGGGAATAAAGTGACGTGTACACAAGTTATATATTATGTATTTAAATCAATTTGCTGTGGTCTGTCATGTAGAGCTTACTTCTTACTTCAGAAGAGGGCAGGAGACTCAAGATTAGGTCATGTATCATTGTCTTCATGCTGGTAAACTGATTTATGTTGAAATGCTCTAGTATAAAGTAAAACCTAGGACACAAATCCAATGGTCACCTGAAGTCTTCTTGCACATTCCCTGAATGCTGTTCATACAAACGTTTTTGTGAATTAATTTTTTTGCAATTAATTTACCTGACATTTTTCAATGGGAGGCTTTGTTTCTTTCCTAGCCTTTTAGGAGCTTTAACCTTGGTAATATTTCCTGTGTATCTAACCACAGACCATGCACAGAGATGATGTTAATATTTAAACCAAAATAGGTTGGGTCTTTCCAAGAAAGAGCTGATTAAAAGAAAATACATAAAGATTCCTGAAAATCCTTGGCTGCTTTTTCTTTGAGAACTGTATTAGGGGAATGGCAAATTCACCATTTTTTAACAAAAATTCTAATTTTGATATAGCTTTTTGATGTAACTGTATTCTCAAAAATGAGAATACAAGACGAAAACTGATTATGTCACAGGTCTTCAGAACACAATTCATACATACTTGGTTGTAACATTTGTCTTTTTTTAAGCAGCTAATGCTCTACAAATCTGGACATCTGAAAAGTTGTGAATTAGACAGTATTTTCTCAACTGCAGTTGTGAGTCTGATTAACTGTGGATGGAGCATATTGGATCCACATCTAGACAATGAAACTGAGAGGAGCCCAATGGTGCAGTGAACTTACAGGCTGGGTTCAGAATAGAACTGAAAGGTGAAAAAAAGGGAGACTGAAGCTTGTGAAGAGTAGGTGGAGTTTGCAGTGTTGAACTGCACAGGTCAGGAGAGTGGATGAAGGTAAAAATCTGGGACAGCAACAGGGGCATGGCAAATACCAAAACTGACAGACTCCACATCTTCAGTTCAGCCAAATACACCTCATACAAACAGCTTTTAAGAATCACATTGAAGTACAGATTTGCAAATTACTTTAATGCTGTTCTAGTGTAAGTAACATGAAATTTAAATCAAGAACAGGCACAAGCTCTGTTACCACTTCAACTGTCCTGCTTGGTCACCGAGCTCCCTCAAAACTGCCACTGTTCTGTTTGCATGTAACTTGCTAGTGACTCTTGGCCTCTTACATCTGTTGGGTCACAGCCACTGTGACTGCACTTGGTCAAGGTGTGTGTTCACCATCTCTAGGAGCATTAGTTCAGTCTATAAATCTCTGCAGGTATTCTTGCTGCTGAATATGTAATTTTTCCTATAGGAAAATAAGGATATTTACCTTAGAGTCATAGCCTTCTGATTTTTCTTAACAGTGCTCATGAATGTAGTGTCCAGTGCTTCACAAACCTAAGTATAGTAATAATTCATGTGTTGTGGCTGTTGCCAGGTGCAGGGCAGGTCTTTAGTCAGCCACAAAATCAGACCACAGAGAAAGCACAAGAAATCTCTTGCTCTTTATATTTCACCTTAATGAAGAACTGAGCTCACAGAGACTGCACACAGTTTTTGTCCTCCCATTCACCAGGTTCAAACTGTTACAATTTCCGTTTCAAAGATCCATCCCCAAGATTATTTGTCTCTGTTCCTTCTGTTAATGTAAGGATTTATGACAGCCTGTTTTAGGATCAAATTGGAATTGTGCAATCATATTCTGCTACTATTTAGGACTCCATCTTGTTTTCTGGGACACTGCAGTCAAATCTGGACCTACGTGGAAAACAGTCTGATCTTGAACTGTGGGAGGTGCTAGAACTATGTGACTTAAAGGATTTTGTCCAGTCACTGCCACAGAAGCTCCTCCATGAGATTTCAGAAAGTGGTGAAAATCTCAGGTACATAACCAAGAAAGTGCTATTATTTTCCAGTACAGTAAAACTATGTGATCCTTGCAGAGAATTTACTTCAGAAGGTATCAGGATAGAAATGACACATCTCCTGGCATTCTTAGTAGAACTATTCTGGTAGTGCAAGTTTCTTTAAGGTGACCAACTGGTCACAGTGGTATAAATTCTGATGGCCCGCGCTGTATGGGAAGCCAAGGGAGTAGGCTATTTTCTGCTCAAATATATACGTAAGTGTAAAGAAGGGGGGTGTGGTGTTGCAATTCATGCAGCACCTCATTAGATTTGGGTAGAAAGGTGCTCATTTATTTAAATTTAAAAAATAAAACAAGAAAAAAAACCCCAAACAACAAAAAGCAACCAACCAAAAAACTCCCCCAGCAAATTCGAAACCCACCAAAGTGCACAGAGCTTATTCTTTTGTTCTGTTTGCTTAGGCAAAACAACTCAGTTTGAACTTTAAAACGTTAACACATAGTTATGCAAGGAGGGTGACACTTGAAATAATTGAACACTGAGGAGACAAATATCAAAGCTTTCAGCAGCAAAGGGACAGGTCTTAAATAGTGTACTGAGTATCAGCCTGAATTTTTCTGACAGATCATTTTCAGGAGGACACTTCTAGAAGGTGCATACTACAGCTAACATATAGAAGTATCCAAACTTTTACACTGAACATTATTAAAAAGTGTTTCAGCAATCAATCTGGCTCATTCCAAGTGCCCACTATAATGAGAAGATAGAAATTGAAGACTGGGATTAAGAGTCAAAGTTCAGCCATGGGTGTTGAAAAATCCTACCTTAACTACTATTGATATGCTGAGCAAGAAGAAAGAAAATTCCAAAGCAGGATGAACATATTTCAGTAGATTTTTCAGAAGCATAAGGTGTTGTTAGGAAAGAAATACAAACATGCTCCACAGTAATCTCAGCTTTATCTTGTGCTCCCTTTCCTCCATGTGCCTCACTTGCCTTTCTCAAATGTATTTGTAACAGTGTTGGGCAGACAGCTGGTCTGTCTGGCCTGTGCTTTGCTACAAAAGACAAAAATCCTGGTCCTAGATAAGGTGACAGCTTCTGTTGACGTGGAAACAGACAACTTTGTGCAGTCCACCATCAAGAGAGTTTCACAACTGCACAGTATTAACTATAGCCCACGGGTTACACAGTCATGGATTCAGAGAGGTAAGTTTTGATAAGCCATTTGAAAAATAAATGACTTCTTTGAAATGCATTCCCATAATCCAGAGATATCTGTACCAGGACTGGAAAATGTGGCTGAAGAGCTGATTTTTCTTGTGTAACCTTTCTACTCTTGTATTGTAGAGTGCTTGTTCTGGATGCAGGAAGGATTCTAGAATATGATACACCACAGGATTTGTTATAATGAAAAGATGCGTTTTCTGAAATGGTTGCAGTGGCTGGGATAAGAAGATAAAGAAAACTAATGAGTGAATTCTGAAGGAATGCTCAGGGGATCTCTGGCATTCCATATACATTCCATATATATGTGTGCAATATTTTATATTCCATATAAAACAACTGACACAAGAGCTTCTGCCAGCATTGCTGTTTACTACAGCTACAATCTGTGTATATTGATCAGGTTTCTTAAAATTCAGATTTTATACAAATCACTTTTTATCATGAAGCAGGGATTTTCATTGTGTGTATTAAAATTGTTGCATTAGTAAAGACTGATCAAAAAATAAATCTTGCTGTTGACATGCTGGTCTTAACGAACAAAGTTGCTCTGACATTATGGTCAGTTAATAATTCTGATTACACATCCAGGAAAAAACAAAACTGCTTGTTGTGTGGACACAGAGACAGATGTCACTTGTGGGTGATTTTTAGGATGTGTACATCCCCATGTATACTTAGGTAGTTCTTGAGGCAATAAATGTGCCCCATTAAGTCAGTTTTCCTTTTGTGACTTCTGAAAAACTGAAAATCACATCTTAATGTTCATCTAATTGAACATTACAAAATCCCATTGTGAAAGAATCCCAAAAAATGCAGTCAGGTGGAGCTGCCTCTTTGCTAGTAAATATCAATGCAAACCTCCATACTAATTACAGAAGCAGGACAGGTTATGTACACTTGGCTGTAGTGTCAGCTAAATGTATCTGCTTCTGTAGGCCACATAAATAATCATTTCCATTTTTATTGCAGTTCCTGAAGCTCTTGAAATTTAATACCTACACAACCAATGTAATCAATCTTAAGATCCCCATCAACTGCTTAAAAAACCCAACAAACTGAATAAAATTCCTGGGTACAGCCCTGTTATATTAGTTTGACAGCTGATGTATCAAGTACAATTTTAATTCCTTGCCCAAGACAAAGTTTTAGGCACGTAGGCTAGGGGAGGTAGCCCTCAGTACCTCAGGAACCAATCCCTTTTGCAAGGTCCAGAGAAAACAGTGCATGGTAATTTTTACTTTATTTACTTTTATTTGTGGGGAGGGCTTTCTGTGCTTACTGCCAGGCCAACATAACCTTTCACTTTCAGCTACCTTCAGACTGCAGCTGTGAGAGCTGCAGACTTAACAATGGCAAAGCCTGAGAGAAAAGAAAATGCTGGACTAGTGTCAGCAAAGCCATTCCTTCCCTTTCAGCAAGCTCTACCCCTCACACTTGACTGTAACTTCAGGAAAGGGGGTGCAGTGGAGGCAGAAGCAGCAGGAAATGCTCTTGTTTTGTTTACATGCAGCCACAGCTTCCCAAAGCAAACCCTCTAACAGGCTTAGGGTGGGCAGGGAGAGGCACTTTTGCCTTAAGCACATCAGCCAGGGTTTGCAGCCTCTCCTCTCCTCACACACCTGATGTTGGAGACTCCCTCTAGGAACCAAAGAGGGCCACTTGGCTGAGTTCAGGACTGACTCAACCCAGCAAACACCAGGGCACCAGCCAGCACAAAGCCCTGTGGTAGCTCTGCAGCTTGGCACACACCTCCCCCGACCTTCCTCCTCCAAACAGGAATTCCCTGAGCTTCAGTGGTATTTGAGGATTGGGCTCCAGTCTTGTGCTGTGGCACCACTCACAGGAGAGTGGGACAGGCAGGGGACCAGAGCAGACCTGAAGCATGAGGCTCATAAGGGGCTAGTACTCTGTCATTCCTTTTCACAGGAAGGAGCATGGAGCAGAACCTGCTTCTGCTCTGCTCCCACTTCATTCCCCACGGTGCTCAAAAATCCCACATGCACCACCCTCTCAGGAGCTGCTTCCCTCAGCCCTGCTCCTTGCTCTACACTTTGCTGGCAGTATCACAGGAGAAACTGGAAAGCAGTGGAACAGAACTCCCCTTTCCCTCACAGGAAGAGACACATTTCTGCATTTTGAAACATTTATCAAACACTGTAATGGTTCGGGCTCTGCAGACTTTGTAACAGGACAACACAGATGTAGAAACTCTCTCACAGCCGATACAACCTCATTTTCTACACTTCAAAGGAATTTGAGGAAGACAGAGAATTTCCTTGAGAAAGTGAAAGAAGACAGATCCAAGGCATAGAAATTGCTTTTATTCAAAAAATCTAAAATGTTATTTATAAAATGCATTTCATCATCTGCACTGGGAAACAATTAGGGAACACACAATTGTTGAGGCCTCTTGATGCTTTCAGAATTTTAACTTACAAAAAAAGCCTTAGCTAGAGAAATTTGTTACACACCTACCACCACAGGAAATCATAAGGATTACAGAAAGATTTCAGCCTTCAAATATCAATTCTTTTACAAAGAGACTTTTGGTAAGCAGCCCATGTGCATACCTGGAAATATCCACTTAGTGCTGTGGACTCCCTTTAAAATTCAATTGTTTGTGCCAAAACACAGTATTAAAAGATACAAAATAAATAATTCAGAAAATTTAATAAATAGGGATGCATTGTGATATCCAGTGTACAGTAACTTCTCTACTAAAAAATCCAACCTGTATAGAAATCTGAATAAATACCCTTTAGTGAATTTAGTTTTTACAAGTAAACAACCTGCCCTTCCCTTCCAGTTCCCAGGTAAATACTGAAAGAGATTTAACTCCCCTAGGGTGAAGGAGGATGTGGAAGAAAAAAGTACTTCATTTATTTGCTTTGAGAGTTTTAACAGGTCCTACCTAACTTGTCCCAAAACTGCAAAAGCTTTTAATGGTTTAACTTCACTGTGTGTGATGTGGTTCTGTTTCTATATAGGTCTGGTTGTTTTACACAGTGCATTAAAGAAATGAAGACTAAAGTCCTACAGTACTCCAGTGGATTTTGAGATTAACTTACAGCAGGGCAGAAGCAAAGGCCACAACGACTCTAAAGATGTTGGTACAGATGTTGGACACAAACATTTATATCTACAAAGCAAAGGCCCCCAACAGCAAGTGAGAACTGCAGTGCATATTGGCATTCATCCATGGTGTCACTGAAGAGGCACTTCTTTCACTGCACGAGTTTTACTTACTGGAAGTTCCATACAGACTTAGTTGGGGTCACTTTCAAAGAGGCAAAAAGGAAAAAAAAAAGAATCCTCAAATAAAAACATCACTTTGGTTTTCAACTCAGAAAAATTAAACAGATGTCAGCAGTACTTTGGGAATCCTCTGTCAAGTTAAACAATGCTGATGGAATGGCTGTGTGCAACTATGATTCAATTTAAGAGGTTTTTAATTGGATTACTTCAAAGATGCATTTAGACAATAGCTATGCAAACAGCTGAATCAGCACAACTGATTTATGGCACTGCCATAAATCAGGCCTACTGCCAGGAGAGTAATAAGACTTTTTTAATACAGTCATAGGTTAAAACAATAAATCTAAGCGCCACGCTTTATCTTAGCAAGGTTAATACAAAATTATTCTGGAGAAGACAAAAAAATCCTTAAAACCACCTGTTACTAGAGCTTACCAGATCAAGACTGGGCTGATGGATGTTGAAACCAGTCTTAGCTGAATGACATGGGGTTTTTTTGGTAGAAGTTCCAAGCAGATAATAGAATTCAGCTGGTGTTTGATTATTGCTTAATCCCTCCATAGAGAGAACTGTCACCAATTTGGTTTTTTTTCAGATCAGTAACTTTGTTCTCCTCACACATTTTCAAGATCTGCCTAAAAGAGAGTCCTAAGAAGTGCCACCTCAAACCCCGAGTTACACACAACACTGCTTCTTTCCCAACAGGACAGCTACAACCTCTGTTCAGTTTAGAGTGGGGCTATGACAAAACTTAAACCACATGAGAGCTAAGAAGCACAAAGTAGTTAGGTCATTTTTCATTTACGAGGGCTACAGGAACTACATTTCATCCAGGCCATCCCTTCTGTCCCACACTTTCTCCCCAAGGACAGTATGGCTTGGGGTACTTCAGGGAGAAGATGTCACACACTTGTAAATGCAGAACGATGAAATTCATGTTGGTCAAATTCAAGGGAAGACAGGCAGGTGTGACTTCAGATACATAAAATCACCGCAGTCTTAAAATAAGGCAGGGCAGGTATGAATATTTGGCAATATACCCTGGCTCTTTGTGGAGAACATCAGTGGTAAAACAGCAGCACCTCTGTTTAACCATCACAGGTCAGGGGACCAAGAAACTGCATTGGCAAGAGCTACATTTTCAGTAAGGTTTCCTGATCACAGGACTGTTTGCCACAGAGCCTCAGCAATACCATTATACTGTTATGAACAGCAGAACAATCAAGTGAATGCCTCAGTCTCATTTAAGCTGCAAGATGCCTTTAAGAAAGGTGCTTAAATGCTCAAATGGCTCAATCTAATAAATAAGTGTAAGCTGAACACTGCCAGTTCTCTGTGCGTTAATGCTGCTTCACAGTCCTTCCAAGTAAATACATTGGACCCAGGAATATCCCAGTACCACATTATCTCAAACCTTTGGTCACAATACCTTTATATTTTAAATACACACCGCTCCAGGATTTGCTAATAAAATTTAGCAAGAAAACGTGGGTGTGTCATCACTGGCATTTTCATACAATACCCCATCTCCAAGTAAACACAGCACACTTCAGAACTTGTTTGTACCTTTAAAGTAACATTAAGCTTTAGCACAGGTAGGTGTCTAGTAACACCTAACTGTGTGATGAACAGTTGAAATAGGTGAAAATTGAACAGAATGCAGCTAAGATTAGGTTCCATTGCCAGTCTGATAAGTATGGATCCTTTTGGAGAGCAGGAATGCAATTGAGAAGTTTCTTTTCAGTTAAAATTAGTCTTCTGTAAATGCTTGTTAGGGATTTCTATAGCACTGACTTGGAGAGGCCAGGACCCAGCAAGAATTCCTGCTTGGATGGCTACACCCGTCACAACTGCCAGGTCGGGATCTACAGAGGTGTTGGGTTCCTTTCCAAAGAAGTCACGAATAACTTCACGTATTTTGGGAATCCGTGTGGAGCCTCCGACTAACACAATTTCATCCACTTCTTCTTTGTGCAGGTGCCCTTCCTGCAACACTTGTTCAATGGGCACAAGAATCTTCTCAAAAAGGTCCTCATTTAGCGTGTCAAACAGCTTCTGAGAGATTTCTGTTTCAAACACAACTTTGACAAAGTTGTCCTCTACTTTGGAAGCGTCTCCAAGATTTTCCAGGCCTTCTGCATTTTGTGAGGCCTCTAGCATACTGTTTGTTTTTACCTGGCTTTTTGCAAGTTCTCTTGTGAGCTTGTTTGCTGGCAGAGTCAGCAGCACCCTCAGCGTAGCTGCCTCATGGACAGTCAGGTTTAATTTCACAGCCTCCACGGCCTGTCTGAGGCGGTGAATCTCCTCTTTTCGTGTTGGCAGAGAACCGTACGTTTGACGGAGCTGATCATACAAATACACCATCAACCTCTGATTGAAGTCCTGTCCTCCAAGTTTGTTGTTACCTGAAAGATCAGAATAGAAGGCATCAGAGTGTGCACCTCCAAAGCCCCAGAAAGCAGCACACTGCTTTCTCTTTCACTGGGAGATGGTGCTCAAGGGCCAGAACAATCACAGAAGGACCACAAGGACATAAGCTCACAGAGCTGTGACAATAGACAAACTTGCTGTCCTCTGCACACATGATGGATAATTTCCACTGTTCTGTTTTGACTGAAAACAGTAACTCGCTTAGTGGACCTCTGTCTAACGAAATCAGACAGAAGCTGCTGAATCTTTCTTGCTGTTCCACTGCAACTGGACTAGAAGCAGCAGCTCACATCAGAACTTGCTTATTGAAGGCAACACAGGCAGCTGGCACTGCACCTCAGAGCTGTGTGCATGCAGGCAAGCTGAAGCATGGCTGTCCCTTCACTACAGTCTGAGCAAACACTGCTGCAACAGCTCTGTGCCCAGGGGTGAGCCATTCAAATTTCTGGGTTAACAGCATTCCCAAACCTGCTCAAGTGAACCGGCACCAAACACAAGGCAAGGATGCACCAAAGCACTGGTCAGTGATCTGCCAATATTCCCAGTTTGGGCAAAGGTGACAGAAAGATTTTAAACGACCCCAACCCCCCAGTCAACGTAACTGTAATGTGCACCAGCACTTTATTAGTGGGCACAAAAGTTAACAGATACGGATAAAATTAAACCACAACTTACCCCTCTGGGTCAGCCAAAACCTATGACTCTTGAGATCCTAGTTGCTGAAACCAGTCACAAACCTAATTTTGCATGAAAATCAGCTGAGAATGCATTGGGAAAACACTCTGTGACATGGTTGGTATGTTTTAAAAAGTCCCTCCAACAGTGACTTCAGGGGCACCTTGCCTCCCACTCCTTGAGAAACAAAAGCATTTTTCTCACCTGCCATGGCTCGTGTGACGAACATCCCTCCCATCTTGTTCAACAGAGACACGTCCAAAGTTCCTCCACCCAAATCCACCACCAGAACATTAAACACATCAGCTTTGTGCAGCCCATAAGCCATAGCAGCAGCTGTGGGCTCATTGATTACTCGCAAAACGATGAGCCCTACAAAGAGCAGAGACAACAAGCATCACTCAGGTACGCCTCTGAAAACTGCAGTTCTTACACCAGAATGACATTTGGCATTACTTGTTGGGGTTTTTATAATCACACTCACCTTAAGTTAAGTATTAGATCTAAAGGAAGTAGGTTCTTAAGCAGTAATATCCAGTGAACTCTTTTCCTTACTTAATCCTAAAATAGTACTGCTTCAGCATCAGGGCAAAATCACGAACCATAATGTGCCTAAACACACTGCTTCCAGAGAAACCTTGCTAAGGAGATTTATTTCATGAATTCCATTTCTGTTTAAATGATTGTCCAAGGGTGCTTTATATAGTCTCCCTATTTGAAGATTATAGAAAAGACTATTTTCCCTGAAGTAAAACTTACTTCCACAGCCATCAATGTCTGCATTAGCCAGCCATACCTGTTGATACTCAGAAGTTCTCAGCTGTTCCTCACAATACATCCATTCTAAGCTTCTCTGTCACTGATTCACTGTTTATATATCCTCCACAAAGACCTTACTGTTAGTGAAACAGACCTCAAGGTCTCCAAGAAAAACTCTGGAATGGAGAGACATCACCTGCCAGGTTAGCTGCCTTAATGGTAGAATTCCGCTGCCTTTCATCAAACTCTGCTGGCACGGAGATGACTGCCTTGGAAATGGACATGCCAAGGTTGGCTTCTGCCATTCTCTTCAGTTTCAGCAGCAGCTTAGAGCCAATGCGCTCGGGAGTGATGTGAAAGGTTTCATTAGTTGTCACAGAAAATTCAGCTAATCCATTGTTGTTGACAACCTAGAAGGACAAAGTGATACAACCCTCAGGTGAGAAATCTTCCTGTGCTCCCCTACCCTGTTCCCACCAAATGTTTTATTTCAATGTAGTCTCCTTATTCTGGAAAAGTTTAAATGTGCTTTTGCCATTTCTGGATCACTTTAATTCCTTCTTTAGGAGGATTATGCAAAACATGCCATGTAACAGGGCACAGTATAGCCAAACAAATGCCACCCACTGTGCCCCAGTAAAACACATTAAGACTTAAAACTATGCAATCAAATTCCCAACACCACATTCAGAGGCAGAAGGGATGCTTTGTTAGTCATTAGGTTACTTTTCAGGTTTCTGAAAGGAAACAAACAGCTTGGTACTGAAACAGCTTCTCTTAGCAATATTAAAAAATTATATAGACTTCAAAGACCACTTACAGTACAGGATTTTTTATTATTATTTTTTCAAGCAATTCTGAACCAGGCTCATATAATGCAGATTAGGTTTTTTTAAAGCAACTTTCAAGTTCTGCTACTGGTCAAGTAAGTAGTAAAGTGGTGAAGGCAAAACATACTGGGACAGAGAAGATGAGGCTTTAAAACTTTTCTGGGTTTTGGGTTTTTTGGTTTCTTTGGGGGAGAGGTCTGTTGATTTTTGTTTGCGTTTGTGTTGTTATTTTAAAATTTCAAGGAGAAGTAAAGTTTCAGCAAAGCACAGTTAGCATAGGTCTGACAAGATGATCAGCCACATTTCAGGTGTCATAGAATTGGGTTGGAGGGACGTTATAGCTCATCTCCTTCCAAACCCCTGCCAGTGGCAGAGACACCTTGCACTGGACCAGGTTGCTCAGAGCCCCATCCAGCCTGGCCTTGATGGGCCATCTGGGGATGGGACATCCACAACTTCTCTGGACAACCTGTGTCAGGGCCTCACCACCCTCACAGTTAAAAACATTTTTCCTAATCTCTGATTTAAACCTATTCTCTATCACTTTGAAGCCGTTCCCCCTTATCCTGTCGCTTCAGGCTCCTGGAAATATCTCTCTCCATCTTTCCTGTAACTCCCTTCGGGTGTTGGAAGGCCATAATTAGTCCACCCCAAAGCCTTCTCCAATCCCAAAGCCAATCCCAATTCTCTGTCTTTCCTCACAGCAGAGCTGCTCCATCCCTCTGATCACCTTGGTGCCTCCTCTGGCCTGGCTCCAGCAGGTCCCTGTCATTCCTGTGCTGGGAGCCCAGAGCTGGATGCAGCCCTGCAGGTGGGCTCTCAGCAGGGTGGGGCAGAGGGGCAGAATCCCCTCCCTGCCCTGCTGCCCACGGGGCTTTGGATGCAGCCCAGCACACGGGGGTTTCTGGGCTCCCAGTGCACACGGCCGGGGCATGTCCAGCCTCCCACCCACCAGCACCCCCAAGTCCTTCTCCCAGGGCTGCTCTGGCTCTGCTCATCCCCAGCCTGTCTTTGCATCCTGCACCTTACAGCTTGGAGGGAACGGAAGGTGGTGGCTGCTTACCTTAAAGGGATACCTGCTGCTTTCACTTCGCAGCTCTTCCGAAGTGAAGACCTTCCCAATGAACCTCTTGGCATCATATATGGTGTTCTGAGGATTGGCATCGGCCAGTTCCAGGCCTTCATAGCCCACGTGCACCCCTGTGTCTGTGAAGGAGACGACGCTGGGGATGCTGCTGCGCCCGTTCTCATCCGCAATGACCCTCACGTCCCCGCTTCCAGGCAGGAAGACGCCGACGGAGCAGTAGGTGGTGCCGAGGTCGATCCCAATCACCCTGGGGGTGGGCATGGGCAGGTACTGCTGTGCCAGGTAGCTGGCAAGGAGCAGGGCCAGCACAGCAGAGCCTGAAACACGGAGTTGGGAACAGCAGGGTTACGGGATCAGCTCTGCAAACCTCCAAGTCAATGCGAATGACACGCACGGTGTGAGACTCTGCACCTCCTGCAGCTTCATTTCACACTCCAGAGCCTCTTTAGCTACCTAATTAGTTTTTAATTTCCCTCTCAACAGAGACTGGCTACAAGTCAAGAATTTTAGGCATTAAATATTAAACTGATTAAGGAAAAAAGCCCAAAAGACAGCCAAGCCAAAAATATCACCACACTGAAATAATTCCGATTCTCTCTACATGCTACAGCAATAACACAGGCTAATTAGTATTTCTGGAGGAGTTGCCTATGAATGACCCTAAAAGGACATCGAGTTAATGGGCCTCCCTAAAAAATCACAGTGAAATGACAAACTCCCAATTCTAACACCTCCAGCTTCAGCAGAAGTCTAAAAATAATGGGACAGAAACCCATACTAACTCCTTGTTTCAGCCATAGCTCCCAAAACATCATCTTCCCACCTCTGAATCTTTTCTGTAGCTTGAAACCCAAGGGAAGACCAGTTTATGTGCAGAAGAGTTTGTTGTCTGACTTTCTTTTAATTGTACTTAGGAAACCCAAAAGTCTAGCATCAAGTAATGCCTCAGATGATTACCAAAAAAAATATCACCAACAAACAAAATCTCAACAAAAAATGTAAATAAGTTAAATTTCAAAGAGTGGGTGACCTCTTTTTTTCCCAGCAGGGAAGGGTGGTCATAGTAGTGCTTCAAACAGACTGGTCAGAAAGCCCTGGCTTGCTCTGGGCTGCAAATCTTCCCAGATATTTCTGAGCAATGTGCCACTGAGCACTTTGGCTTTCACAGAATCCCACAGTGATCTGTGGGCTCATCTGGTCTAACTTCCCTGCTCAAGCAGGGTCACCCCAGAGTAAACAGCAAAAGACTGCATCCAGATGGTTCTGGAATATCTCCAGTGAGGGAGGCTCCACACCCTCTCTGGGTGAGCTGCTCCAGTGTGTGGTCACTGCACAACAAAGAAGTTCATCCTCATGTTCAGGTGAAACTTCCTGTGCATCAATTCCTGCCCGTTGCCCCTTGTCCCATTGCCGGGCACCACCGAGCAGAGCCTGGTCCCTGCTCTGACCCCTCCCTGCAGGCACTGACAGACACTGATGAGGGCCCCTCTCAGTCGTCTCATCTCGAGGCTGAACAACCCCAGCCCGCTTAGCCTTTACTTCTAAAAGGTCCATCCCCCCTCATCATCCTTTTTGCCTTCCGCTGGACTCGCTCCAGGAGCTCCATGTCTCTCCTGTACAGAGGAGCCCAGAAATGGACGCAGAGGAACACACCGAGCACGGGAAGCTCGTGCCACACTGGGGAGCCAACCCGGGGGACACCAGGGCAGAAAGACGCGAGAGCAGAAGAAAAACCCCTCAAAGCTCCCCACAACCCCCCAGCCCAGCCGCGCCACCGCTTACCCAACACAGCCATCTGGCCCGCCATGTCTGCCTGCGGCTCCGGCTGCTGACGGCTCTTTCCGGGCCGCGCGGGNGAGCTGTTCCAGTGTGTGGTCACTGCACAGCAAAGAAGTTCATCCTCATGTTCAGGTGAAACTTCCTGTGCATCAATTCCTGCCCGTTGCCCCTTGTCCCATTGCCGGGCACCACCGAGCAGAGCCTGGTCCCTGCTCTGACCCCTCCCTGCAGGCACTGACAGACACTGATGAGGGCCCCTCTCAGTCGTCTCATCTCGAGGCTGAACAACCCCAGCCCGCTTAGCCTTTACTTCTAAAAGGTCCATCCCCCCTCATCATCCTTTTTGCCTTCCGCTGGACTCGCTCCAGGAGCTCCATGTCTCTCCTGTACAGAGGAGCCCAGAAATGGACGCAGAGGAACACACCGAGCACGGGAAGCTCGTGCCACACTGGGGAGCCAACCCGGGGGACACCAGGGCAGAAAGACGCGAGAGCAGAAGAAAAAACCCTCAAAGCTCCCCACAACCCCCCAGCCCAGCCGCGCCACCGCTTACCCAACACAGCCATCTGGCCCGCCATGTCTGCCTGCGGCTCCGGCTGCTGACGGCTCTTTCNCCCGCGGGGCACGCCGGGAACGGTAGTACGCGTATCCCGCCCGCCCCGCTCATGTCAGCTTCTGCTGGGGGCGAGAAAACCATAACTCCCTATGCACATTGCGGCGCGACCGGTTCCGGCGGGTACCAGCCAATGGGGAGACGCGTTACCCGTTAGCAGGGGCGGTGGCGTGTACACTCTCAGGGACGCATGCGCAGACCCAGGTGAGGCTGTCGTGATGGCTGCTGGGAGTGGTAGTCCCGGGCCCCGGCGCCATGGTGCTCTGCGGCCTCCCGCCGGTGTGCGGCGTCAGAGACCGCGGCTGTGGCTGTGCCGGAGCGGGACATTCCTTTATCCCCCTCGGTTTTCAGCTAAAAACCGCCGGGTTCCCTCTACTAGGGTTTCGAAAGAGCCTGGCCGCCGTGTCTTTTACACGGACAAGAACCAGGTTCGGAAAGGAGACGTTTATTCTGCGCAGGGTACAAGGTAGAAGCTTTCCACAAATCAAACACACCGATTCTCAAAACTTTACAATAAAAATATGCATTTCAGCAAACAAATCACAGTTCACTGGCTACAAGTTACCTAGGTCTCTTATTAACGGTGAGGGGAGATTTCCTTCTTGCCCATATGGCATTTAGACAAGCAAGGAGAAGGCAAGTGAAACCTGCCCTTCAAAGGCATCCTGGAGGGGCAGAATTGGTAACCACTCTAAGAAATGCAGTGTGAAGTATTATTATGTGGGTTTGCTTCTCATCAGCTGTTCCTCTCCTCTGCTCTGCTCCGCTCTCATGAGGAGTAATAGATTTTCAGGTTCTTGCAGAGCAGGTTTCTGTTTCAGGCAGAAGTTTACATTAGAAGCTTTTAAAATAGAAAATACTCACAAATGAATAGCTGGCAGCAAATAGCACAGTGGAAGAAAAGTTAGACTAAGTCCTACTAAGTCCCTGGAGTTACCATCTCCAGCATCTCTGTTTCTCCTAAGTGATGGACAGACACATAACCCAAAAGTAATTCCCAGGAGCTCACTTCTTAAAAGCATCTTCTATATGCAAAGAAAGTGGCACGGCTTTAACTTAACAGCAAAATATGTATTCATCCTCCACTTATGGTTAATGCTTCATTCTCAGCATAAGAAGGCGGAAACTCTTTGGAAAGGGAAGAGAAGGTTAAACCATTCAGCCTCCTTAATGACTCATGTTCTGACTGTAATTAGAAAACAGTAACTTCTTATTTTTTTTTGAAAACTTTAATCATGTTTCTTGAAGTGGGACCATTGTAATTATGCTCATTCTTAAGTGGCAGGAAACTTGTAATCCTTGCTTACAGTATTTCTTCATCCATGTAACTCATGAGCAGGCACTTTGTGTTTTATGCCACTGTCTGTGGATGGTGAGCAGAAAAAAAGGTTTAGCATAAACAGGGCATATCATCAAACTGGATTTTGCTCATGATTTTGATATTTAATAGAAGCCATTTCTTAATACATAGGGACCATCTGAATTATGATGCTGCAAAGTGCAGATATGTAGGAATGTATTTTTAAAAAATCCTGATACAAGCCCCTCATTTCAGAGACTTCTTCCTTTTCTGGAGCAGAAGCCAGGCTTTAGTTTTAGTCCTTGAGGTTAAACCTCTAAAACACTTTGGGATCACTTGTTACCATACCTGCCCAAGGACAGAACTCAAATGCCCTTTCCTGTATAATTTCCGTTCTATTTCTCCTTAACAAAGCAGCTTAATGAATTCAATGTGTCAGTCAAGGCCTCCCCACCTGACTGACTCCCTGGAGGCCTGGCTGTTCCCTGCAGGATTACACTGCACAGGCCACCTGCCTGGGAGTCAAGTCAAGGGGATCATCTCAGCAGGCTTTCTGCCCTGCAGCAGAGCTCTGCCATGCCAGAAGCTTCTGCAGAAGCCATTGACTCCCCTGTAGCTGGTTTGGGCTGCTATAGAGTTTGAAGGCTCAGTACACCACGTTTTCTGTAGTCCCTTGATGGCAATACATGGTCTTCAGCAGATGTGTTTACAAGTGCCTAATTCTTTCCTTCCACATCTTCTCCATGCCCTATTAGGACCTGCTCATGGATACTCCTGTACTCTGCACAGCTATGCCAGACTTCTCTTGCATCTGCAAAATAGGCAGAAGTAATCCTAGTGATCTTGCCCTTGTGTTTTTGGACATTACCACCGTGTCTTCTGTATCACCTTGTTTTACTTACTCTCGTTTGTGAGAGGGAGACTTGTCTCCATTTTCCTCCATTATCTGAGGGAGTGCTACACTCAGGAATGAATTGTTCAGGAACAGAAGGGAACATTCAGTGTTTCTGGAGAAAACGGCTTGATTTTGCACAGAATAATTCGATATTCGTTGGGCAATAGAGGGAGGGGCTAATTGGACTGGGAGAGAAAGCTATGGGTAGCCCCTGCCCCACAGAGTGCTGCCTCATGGGGAAGGCATAAATGTGGTTGGGACGGACACTGGAAGGCTGCTCTTTGTTTTCCCGGAATGCTGTGCCTTTGCTACTTCCCTAACAGCAGGCAAGGCACATACTCCGTGGTGAGCACCCTCACCTGAGGGTGGGCAGTGCAAGCTCAGACCTGCAGAGCTGCTTTGCAGAAGCTGTGACAAAGCTTCTCTGGATGCCCCTGAGCGAGGGGGCGCGAGGTGCTGCCGTGCCAGGGGCTGCTCCTCCTGAGCTGCTTGCCTCGGGTGCCTGGGCTGGGCCACATCACACGGCCCTTGGCCACCACGCACAGGGACCCTGACACCCGCCTGCCTCTGGCCTGAGTGTAAAGGGGCTGTGCAGCCAACTCCCTCCGAGGGGCTGGGCAAATGCTTGTTTATCCTTCTTAGTGCATCTGTTCACTCTGGTAGTAAACTGTTTGTAACATTTCAAATGCTTTTCGGGGATTAATTTCCTTCAAGGGGCTGCTCTTTTCCCCTGGTGCTTTGATAGGTGGAGGTAAACATGTTTTTGTCTGCAAGTAGCTTGAGGGAGAGAGTTGTTCTTACAGTGTAAGAGCAGAGGCTGGTTTTAAAACAGTCTCCCATCAGATGTGAACTGGTGTCTGCAGGAAAAATCCTGCTACACTGGGGATTATCACTCAAACCCTACACCTGTGATGTGCTAAATACAGTTCAAGCATTCAGTGTGCGTGGAATCAAATACAGCTTGTTTTCATTTGCAGGATGCTTTGTATCAGCTCTATCCTTGCATTTGGAGAAAAGGGAATTGAGTTGGCAAAGCATCCTATTTTCTAGTGTTGTACAAACCCAGGTTTCATCTTTTGAGGGTTTATTTTTGAGAGTGCTTTCTGCATTGTCTCAGTCATTTTAAAGCCAGAGTCTAAAACTGAAACACACGATGCTGGGATATAGTCAAAGCACAGTCTGATCCCGTCAACCCAGGATGATCAATCTGTGTTTTCCCACCATGAAGGAGGAAGGGAGAGAGGGATTGAGATCCACTTTGTAGGTGGAGAGCAGAATCAATGTCTCTCTGAGAAGGGAGGTGATTGATGCTAGGGATTTAAGAAATGCTAGAATCTGAAACTTCATTTTCAGTTTTTAACTTAGATAACAGTGCCTTAGTGTGAGCACATTGTCAAAATTGCAGAGATCCCTAATAGTTCCTTTCCCTAATTAAAACATTGATTTTCTCCTCCTGTATATGCTTGGGAAAGGAAAGAATTTCACCAGCCTTCCTCTGACAGACAGTTCAATGTCAGGCAGCTGGATAGAGGAGCATAGCTGCCAATTTAGATGCAAAAGTTTCCATTAAAATTCCAGCATATAGCCTAAAGATTTCTGGCTCCTGTTGAGTGGCTGACTGGCCATGGCTGAGCAGGAGTGTGCTGAATTCTCCATCAGCCACAACTCATTCCCCAGCTGGAGGCAGCAGGAGCAGTTCGGAGCTTCTCCCGGGATCCACAACCCTGGAGAGCCGAACCACGAGGTGTGGGAGGAGTGCAAGGAGCTCCCAGCAGATGTCTCTGCCATGCAGCATTCCTTCCCCAGATTGCTTGTGGTGTCTGACAGATACCTGCAGATTCATACAAAGCATATTAACCTTTAGCAGTAGTTATCCAAAGTCTTGTAAAGGCGTAAGTCATGAAAACGGTGCCACACTTTCATTACAGTTTCTTTAATTGCTTTAACATACCCATTTCACTGAACCCTCGTGAAATAGTTTTGAGGTTAACAATGAAATTACTATTTCCCCTTTCATGAATACAGTTGCAGTGATACCAGTATAATGTAACCCAGTAGATAGCTAGGAAAAATAATCTGGAAGAGAAAAGCGATTTTCACAGATTTTTTATCTGTCCCACTTTTCTACTTGAATTTCAGTTGGTGTGAATGCTGATGCAGCTTTCTGTGGTGTGAAAAATAAACACCAGAGACATTTTATCAAAGAGACAAAGCAGTTTGGCACTTGCTGGTCTGGTAACTGAGCATTTCTCTTCCTGCTTGATCACGGTGAAGTGAGCCAGTGTTACAAGGCCAAAAGGCAGCTGTGAGGTTGGCTGAATTCTCCCCAGCCACCGGAGCCTGGGGTAGTGGGCCTGAATCGTGGCTTGGCTTGGATTTGTGCTGGTGCCTGCAACACATCATCTACCTTCTGCTGAGCTTGGGTGTCCTGTGTGGGAGCAGGGAGAGTGGTACTGCACAGGGTGACAGGAAAAGTGATCAGTCATGGCAGTGTTTGCAGCACCTCGTGGTATGAAGGGCTGCAGAGCTCAAGGATGGGACGGCTGGGAGTCTCATCATTGCACCAATCATCGTGGTGATAATGATAATGAACAAGAGTTCCAGCGCTCTCCCAAGAGGCCACTTTACCTCATTCATGTTGTTGCTGTGTATATGAAATCCATACAGATGTCAGTCAGGCTTGTCAGTTCTGTCTATTGTAAATGACAACAAAAGGATAAACACAGGAATGCACTCAAATATAGCTGCCTGAACAGCGAGGAGCTCCCCAGGCACAGAAGTTTTACAATATGTGTGGATAGAGAAAAGTTCTGGGGGTTTTTTTTGTTTGTTTGGTTTTGTTTTTTTTTTTTGGTGGGGGGCGTGGGGTTGGTTTTTGTTTGTTGGTTTGGTTTGGTTTGGTTTGGTTTGGTTTGGTTTGGTTTGGGGGGGTGGGTTTTTTTGTGTGTAGTTGTTTTTTGTTGGATTTTTGGTTGGTTGGTTGGTTGGTTTTGGTTAAGTTTTTTTTTTAATACTGTGGCCGAAGTGTCAGGGTATCTGTTTTACATTTGTTCTTTTCCGGGAGGTATTACCTATAGTACCTCAGTGGCTTTGTACACTGGATATGAACTTTTGGGCCTTTACTGTGAATCTTTTGACTGGCACAGAAGACCTATTTCAGTCATCATTTAGAAGGGGTGTTATGGTACTCCAGGAGCAACTATGCCTTGCCTATTTTCCTAGAAGATCTAACTCCCTGGCCCATACTGTTTCCAGTCCAGGAAGAAATAATAGGTAAGAACATGCATTCCTCTTTACACAGTGTGAAGCAAAGGGACACTGAAGGTCAGTGGCTCAAGAATAAAGAACAAGCCTGGAGGACCAATACAGTTTGAAAAAAGATGTCTCAAACACTGTTCCAGAGATTTCACAAAAACATCAGCCTTCTTCCATTATCTTTAGGAACCTGTATTAAGAAGTATCATCAAAGATTTGATGGGAGAGAAGTGTCCTCATTTATAATTGCTCATTGGGCAAAGTGGTAGTGGCATTTCCTAATGATCTTTGTAGTACACATCTGTCCTGCAGTAACCAGAGTTGCCATTATTGTGTAAATGCCCAGCATACTTCAGTTTAGTGGATAAATTCTTCAGATACAACTGAGAAGTGAGCAAGCTCATCCAGCATTATACAAACTCAGTTTTGGTGTCATTCCTGAGTGCCATATTTAAAACCAATAACACTTGACAGCATAGCCCATCATGCTTCTTTCATACCCCAGACCCTTTGAAGTAGGGAAAGAAATGTTGGGAATACAGAAGAAGAAAACTGTGTCATCAGCCTAAGTCAAGGTCCTTAGTGTTGCTTTGTACCTTCCCAGAGCCTCTGGTCAATTGGCAAGCACTTCACGTTAGTTGTTCCCTGTGCCAAGGCTTGCAACATACCTGGAGGGCTCTTAAACCTATTTCTGACAATATTGATGGAATCATTCCGACATTACTCAGATTACTCGTACAAGACAAGCAAAGATGTCAGCCACACCATGTCTTCTTTTCTCAGCATCACTCCCTCTGCACTGTTGTGTGAGTAGCAAGTGTCTGTTTAGCCTGGAGAGAAGTTTGTTGGAAGCAGATACTGTAAAGTTAGAGCCATTCCAGAAGAAGTGTGTACAGCTAGCGAAAATGATCCATCCACAGAAGCAGAGATTAGCTTTTCTGTGCAATCACAGTAAAATAAAAGTCCCATGTCAGTTTCCTCTCTATTTCTTGAATGATTGCACTGTGTGTAGGTCTGCTGGACTGTATCAACACCTTCGTGCAGCCCATAATTCACTGCCATGCTTTTGGCTCAGTCCTGCAGCTCAGATATGCAAGTGTTTGAAAAATCAGCTACTGCTTATGCACACCCAAGCACAGGCAGAGACTTTACAAGATATGCAAAATCTGTGTGCCAGCATATTTGTGGGCGCTGAGCCCTTAAGCTTCAGAGTATTTTTACCAAATACAAAATACTGATAAAAATGCAACAGTATGTTTATGCCATGGTTCTAAGAAACATTTCTGTCTGTGTGCAAACAGTCTCATTGGGCTGGACTGCCTTTTTTTTTTTTTT
>VYXD01016019.1:2183559-2195227 GCA_013397195.1 Hylia prasina
TTTTTCATATTCTGTGAGCCTCAGTAGCAGTAGCACTACTGGAAAAAATTGCTCTGTAGCACTGAACACTGCCTGCCTACAGCAAAGGCAAAGTTCATAGAGGACACAGAAAGCACAGAGCCTCTGTTAACCTTCTGAGAAGGAAGGTGTGTTTGTACGCGCCGAGAAAGCAATCTTTTTTTGCCTTAGGTCTTTGTCCAGTCTCCTATGATTTCCTTCTAAAGAAAGAAGACACCACTGTAGTCATTTTGTAACTATCATCAGCTTTAAAAAGACTGTAGAAGCATCTGGCAGGGCCAGAATTGTGATTCATCATGTCAGCCACCACCTTGCCCATTATTTTTCAAGAATTGAAAGAATTGAGTTAAACAGTGTCTCAAACACTGACAAGTTGGATAGAAGCCTAACTCAATGTCTGGTGGCTGGAACAGCCCCTGGAGAATGTCCTGCAAAGTGATCAATAATCCAGATCAGTTTTTTGGGTTTTGGTTTGGTTTTGGGGTTTATTTTTGTGTGTGTTGGGGTTTTTTTTGTTTGTTTGGGTTGTTTTTGTTTGTTTTTTTAATTAACAGTATAAATATTAAATTAGAGAAAACCAGCATTTCTCTAAGTCCAGGGACTCGCCTGCATTTTCAAATGTAATTTCAAATATTTAATGCCTCTCTCACAGACCATTATGTCAAACTTCTAACCACTTGCCTTTGCTTTCTACAGCATTGATGGCCCTTTGAGTTAGTGATGCTTGTGCAATTCCAGATGAGAGCTCCCAGTGCTCACGTGGCACCACTTCTTCCTGATTAAGCAGAACAAGTGAGCACCTGATTGACTTTTACCATAAATGCTGACATTCTGCAGCCAAAGGGGAGAGGGGGGGGAAAAGAACCTTTTGATAGTGTTTAAAGCACGCAGGCCATTTTCAGCAAGGATTTCCATTTCAAGAGATTTGTTAGTGTAGTCTTGGATTAGTGTATGCATCGAAAGCTGTACTTAGGAAGATTTTCATCCTTTGAGGCACACACATACCAAAGCTCTTTGTTGTTCTGAATCCATGATTATGTGCTGAATAATGAATATTTTTAAAAGCCTTATGCAGCCACACTGTGATACCTTGACAGTTTCAGCCAATCTTACTTTCTCTCTTTTTTTTCTTTTTTGACATTTGCTAACATAAAACTTTTAGCAAAGACTTTTAGCAATTTAGAAGTTCTTCAGTGCCAGGCAACCGAATTGCTGAGATGCTGATTTAAAAAAAAATGAAAGGTATCTTATGTTGATTTTGTTTTAGAACAAGCTGACAAGCTGCAATTGAGGTTAATTGACCTTTATAATGGATACACAGGACAGTGCTAAAGCTGTATACATAAACTGCAAGTTTATTTGATAGCAAATTGTGTTAATTGACATTCATTGTGCATCTTTCTGTTGTTTATTGCTAGTTGCTCATGTGAATAGTTTGTTGATATTATAGATAGGACAAACATTTGCTTCAGATAAATAGGATTTTCAGTTGAATAGGTTTTAATTAAATGATCCCCTGTATTCAATTTTGAAACTATGAAGTACTGACAGTATGTACCTAAACCTCTTATCTAGGATCTTATATTGTTGAATTATGTCTCACACAAATTTGTTTATTTTTGTCAAATAATGCCTAATTTTTTCTGCCAGTTGGGCAAGATTTAGGTCTTTTGCCGGAGGAAACAACAAAATTGCAGTGTTGGAGAGACTGAATGTATGCAAGAATTACAGGTGACTAGTCTGCACATGCTCATGCACAGCTCCTATTCTGCTGGACACTCAGCCATTGTTTTCCACTCACAGACCTCACTGAACAGCTGTAGGGCTGACCCATTTAGCTATAGTCTTCATGCTTTTCACAATATACAAAGTTTCTCATACCTTAACTAACTGTTAAATATATCTACAAATTCAGTCCAAACCAGTCAATTTTCCCCTTTTTTTTTTTTTTTCCCCTCTAACGAAATGAAACTGTCGCTGACAAAGTCACTGGTCACACAGCCCCTCCCTAGCTGATAATGGCTTTCCCTCCACTCTGCAAGCAAAATGAAAAAGCAGCCCCTCCAAAGCCTTTTCTAGGTCACAAAGCATGTTTTTCTTAACCAAGAAAAGACTTCTATTACATTTTCTCTGAAAAATAAAGCGTAACTAATACAGGTAGATGTCCTGCAGGCATGTACATACAATTGAGTGGTGCACAGCTATTAGTTAGCTGTTATGATCTTTTAGCTCCTTCTGATACTTCAGCACTCTCTTTAAATAGGCACGTAGCTCAAACATCAATAAGGAAGTATTTGCTGTATATTTTTACCAAAGAGGCATTTAAAAGGAAATAACTGTTCTTGAGTAAGTTACATTTTATTTTAAATATGCCCACGTAAATAATGATAGTCATTCACCTCTTATGCTGGAGATGAGAGCAAACTTAGGAGGCAAAGTAGTTAGGTAATAATATACAGAGAGATTTCTTTAAAAGAGTGCAAGTTCCTCGGGTTTGCTGTATTCATTTTTCTCTAAAGTGTTTTCTTCCTCACATGAGTGGCTTTCCATTTCCACTTCTTTTACATTTGCAATCTCTAAAGTCTAAGGTTATTGCCAACAGTATTTTGAGAAGTGCCTTCCCTGGAGGATTTGTTTTTTTGATAGGCAGCAAGGGACTGCTCTCAAATAGGATGGTGAACATTTTAGAGAGATTTGTGATATAATGTGCATCACAGGCATAAAGACTTTGTTTCTTTTCAGAAAAAAAGTGGCAAAAGGCTGGAGCCTGATTTGCAGCTCTGGCTGAGCTGACCAGCTGCAGGAGCAGTCACTGAGACCTGCACTTGGTACTGGGCATTGGAGCAAAGCAGGTCAGTGTTGTCTGGATGAAGTGCTTCAGAAGATGGGAATAGAAGCAGCACAGGCTGTGTCGGTCCTGGTGGCAGAGTATACACTGCATGCAAACTCCACCCCAAGTCACTGAGTAACCCTCAATACTTTTATGTTTGTTTGCATTCAGGGTATCTACGATTCACACAGTTTGGTTCCCTCTGCAGGAAAGCTGAGGCTTGGGAATGATTCAGGTTGAAGCCCTCCCATGCCCTCCCTCCCTCAGCCATACAGACATGAGTGGTAGCCAAAGGGTGTCAACCAGATTGGCCACAGTCTGTCAAAATTACCTGATGGCCCTGCACAGTCCTGACCTGTCTCTGTGTCCTAATGCTGAATTGCACAACATGGCTACACCTTTGAAGTTCCACCCTAGAAACCTGTGTATGGGACACAGCACAAGAGATCCTCCAGAGAAATATTCTGGATTGGCCTGGAGAAAGGGCCTTAGGAGCTGAGGACATGTATGTGTGCTCTGCCCAGGAAACATGCACTTTGTGGGACACGGGACAGGCTTAAATTGAGCAGCCAAGGTATGTGAACTGTTAAGTAACATCACTTGCCCTCCAGCCCTTTTGTCCCTAATTTGTGTATGACTTCTTGGCACAGGCAGATTTTCTGTGCTCTTGCTGTCAGCACACAGTTCTCATGCCTAGCAGAGATTTCTGAGCATGTCAGACCTAATTCTGCCGAGCCACAAAAAACAAAACAACCCTCTCAGACCCTCCGAGCCGATCATGGACCTCCTCCCACCTGTGTCCTCCTTCTAGGGAATATGTATTTCCCTGAATACATAATTCATGTTCATTGCAACAACTGCTCTTTATGCACACATGACGCAACTCTGTAGATTCAACAGCTGTTGTTTCCCTGAATTTATTACTATTCTCCAGCCCCTTTTGCCCATGTGTCTGTAGCGGTGTTTGTTGGCATTTCCTAGCCAGGAGAAAATAGAAGGTTTGAAATCACTTTTATTGGTTTTGCAGTGAACAGACCAGGCCTTCCTCTAGGACCAGTTAATCATAGAATCACAGAATTATAGAACCATAGAATGCTTCAGGTTGAAAAGAAACTTACAGATCATCTCTTCCAGCCCCCTACCATGGACAGGGACACCTTTCAGAGAACTGTGTTGCTCAGAGTTTGGTCCAACGCAGCTTTAAATACTTCCAGGGATAGGGCATCCTCAACTTCTATGAGAAACCTCATAGAAGTTTCAGTGCCTCATCATCCTCATTGCAAATAATTTTTCCCTAATCTCTATCCAAACCTACTCTCTGTCAGTTTGAAGCCATTCCCCCTTGCCCTGTCACTCCAGGCTCTTGTAAACCACCTCTCTCCATCTTTCCTTTGGGCTCCCTTCAGGTACTGAAAGGCCACAATTAGGTCACCCTGAAGCCGTCTCTTTTCCAGGCTGAACTATCCCAATTCTCTCAGCCTTTCCTGACAGCAGAGCTGCTCCATCCCTCTGATCACCTTGGTGGCCTTCTCTGGGCTGGCTTCAACAGGTCCTTCCTGTTCTGGGAACCCGAAAACTGGGTTCAGTTTAAGGTCCTGCAACAAGGATTCCAGCCTGTGCCTGTAGCAAGGATTTCTGCCTGTGTCAGTCCTCCGGCCAGTCCTCAGGAAATCACGGACAGATGAAGAGCTGCAGGCTGGTGGTTTCCTCAGGTAGTACTGGGGACATACAAACTGAATGCTCCATACAGCCATTTATAGCCTCCTCCACGTTCTCCTCAGTTGGAGGCAAAAATCTGCTCACTGCCTACCAGGAGCCAAGGATCAGGGACACAAATGAACAGTCTCATGCAGGAACTGTTAAACCAAAGGGATATACTTCTACCATCCTATGTCACCTATTCCTGGACCTGCACAAAGAGTGTCACTGCTACAACATAGACAGCCAGCAGACAGAGCATGATGCAAATAATCTATTCAGAAGCTAACACAGCCCAAAACCTTGTCTTTGAGCTGTGAAAAAGCCAGAGTGCTTGCCATGCTGTTGCTAGACATGTTGAGACTGCTTCTCTCTGACATGACAAAAAGCTCAGGCATCTGTGACACTATGACTCAGTTGCACAGCTGCCACCAAAGCTACTTTAGGACAGATAGGAAGCTGCCATTGTGACCCAAGGCACTGGATTAGTCTGTGGCACATCTTCCCTTACCTGCTGACCACAGATCTGTGTGTGCTTGTGTGGGCAGAAAGAACTGCACTGGCCTTGACTTGATGGAAAAACAGATTTCCAGGAAAGGGGCAGGTTGTACTCACCCTGTGAACACTGTGACATCTACAAACTGGCCTGTCTGTTTCACAGCACCCATTTATTCTTTCAATATTACCTTGTCATCTGTGCACCAGCCTTCTTTACAAACTGGTCTGCCAGCATTATGCAGCTCCATGACAATGCCAGAAATTATTTCAATTGCCACTACGTGGGAGAAAGAGGTATGGTAAAAAGGCACCCTTTATATCACAGCTGATGAGCTGTGGGCTTCCACACATCACAGACCAGACAATCTGGGGTAGAATCGGTGAGGTATGGGATGGAAAACTGAGTGGTAAGGTGGGTGGAAAATTGGCTGGGCTCAGGGTTGTGTGAGTGCTGAGAAACAGACAGGCCAGTTTGTAGCTGGCAGCCCACAGTTGGTTGAATCCCTCGGAGATTAATCTTCTCCAGATATTCTGCAGAACTGCCCACATTCTTCTTTATACTTCCTGTGCTCACGGGTACCTCAGCAAAATGAAAGCAAACTCCTCCTTGCTGGTAGAACGTACGCTGTTGCATTCATGCACTCTGACTTTTAGAAATGTTGTTACAAATTCTGGGAACTGCAGGCTAGTCCACATGGATCGTAGGGCTGTGGCCTGATACTCAGCTCCTCTCTTAGGTGCTAGAGCAACCCTCTTTAATGTGATGCCAACTGTGGATGGCAGTCACTTGGGGCTGAGTGTGGGGTAGCACTGTTAAATACTGCTAACTTTGACCAGAGATGGTTTTTGCTTTGGGAAGGAAGAGGCCTGACACCACCTGAATTTTTGTAGGGGTCACCAAAGTCTTTCTGAGTTGTGGCTTTCTGCTGTGGGCAGCAGCAGCAGCAGCACACGTGTCAGTAGTCAGCCCAGGGTGAGTCTGCTGCACCTGCACCACAGCCCTGTGCAGCCAGGAAATCCCCACTGCCTAAAGACTAGAAGGGCTGCCATCATTAGCTTTGCCTCTGCTGTTACTGACTGGTTTTGCATCTCTTTGTAACTGCAGAGAACAAGATCCAATAAGAGATTTGCAAATGTTTTAATTCTCTTTAAATGTAGAGGAAGGGTAATAAAATGAAAAGTGACGAGACACTCTTGAACAAGTGACAGAGAGGAACAGAACTTCTACTGCTTTCTTCTCTATCTCAGGGACATTTTAAGGATTACTTGAAAGTCACTCAGATCTCCACCAGACATTTTCCATGAGTTCCTAGAATAACCTTTTATTCAGATTTCCCAGCACTTTAACGAAATGGACAAATGCTTCACAGTTTAATCCATGATCCATGTGATTAATGAGGCCACAAAGAGAGGAAAGCAAGCTGGGTTTGCTTCTTGTAGGAGACACATTTTTTTCTTTGTGGCACAAAATTTCCTCATTCTTTTTCTCCGAACAGTTTGAGAGAGCGGAAGTGTCTCAGTTTGAGATCTAATCTGCTCTGCCTTTGCAGGAAGCTATAAAAGTCTCAAACAAGCTTTCAGTTGATGTATTTTTTCTAAATAAGAAGCCCTTTGGACAAAGCCTTAGTGCTCAGAGATCAGACTAGTTGCAGCTCATGCCCTTTGTTCCCTACTACTTAACCTTACACCTGTATCCTCTTGCCATCAGCCCAATAGGCAGAGTTTAATTCCTGTAAAATATAGCAGCTGTTGGGTTTTTTGCTCTTTTGAAAGCTTTGCCTGTCTCACTGCAGCTGGCTAGGGAGGCCTATTTTCATTTGCAAACCTCTGCAAATTAATATTTCTCAGAGTATTTATATCAGGGCACAGCTCTGGTCTCTGTAGTTGTTAGTCCTTGACCCAGCTAACTTAGCTGCTCCTTGACAGTCACAATCATATTTAAGCTCACCTCAACAGACTTTTACAGGTTCAGCAATTTTGCAGATGTTTTCAGAACCTGAAGACTGAGTGCCTTTGCCACAAAAGCCAAAAGATAAGCCCCTCTGAGAGGAATTCAAGCTCAATTTAGTTCTTCTCTAGAAAGAGGAGATGATAGAAGCCAATTCAAACCCATTCTTCCAGAAGTTAAGTCATATTAAGAAATGCCAGTACTGCATGTCATGATACACCACTGGCTAGAAAAGCATTAAGAAACAAATATAGCTGCTTGATACAAGCTCTCACATCCTTCATCCCACCAAGGGTTCTGCATCCCCACCATGCCTGGCAGTGTGGAGTCATTGCTGCTAAATGCTGACATTTGTTGCTGTTATGAAAAGTAAGTTAAAACCAGAAACAAATCATAGTAGCTCCCTTTCTGGTGTATTTTTCCTAAACAGTGTTTATTTGCTCCAAATCTTTGAAATCTTGCTAATGCAATTTTCTAAAATTGCAATTTTTATACTACAGCCTTCCAAGCAGATTTGTGTCATAGGAGTCTGACAGCAGTAGTCTTTTTAGAACTAATGAAAAGTACAGAAAACACTTACATTGAGGAAAAGAAAAAGAAAGGGAGAAAATATTTCCATTTGTTTTTAGCTTCTTCATAAATACTCTTTTTGGGGTGGAACTTTTGGGTTTCATCTCTTCTGAAGGTGATTTTCTTTCAAGTTGTCAGCAATATGTGGAAACTTTATAACATAAATGCAAAATGCCTTAAATTATGATAATTGTGTGACTAATGACTGAGCAAAAAGTCTCTCTATTGATTCGATACACAGATTCTTATGCATCTAAAAATGCTCACTGGAATTACCATTTACTGTGTTAGAAGAGAGCAGTCTTTGAAATGTAACGACCATATTAAAAATCAAGTCTTTTTAAAGGGCTTAAACACAGGATTCTGTTTATTATTGAAGGAAATACTCAAAAATAAGACAGGCAGTTAAAATGTGTAAATGTAAAGTGTGAAATATAGTAGGAAAAGACAATAAAATCTCATATGAAAGACGGTCAGGTACAATAACCGTGTTAGCTTCCAAGTTCTGTATACAAACAAATACTCTATTAACAAACTTCACACCACACACAAAAGGCAGCATCTTCACAAAACGTTATATAAAAGCATAGCACTGATCCTGTGGGTTTTTTTTTTCTCCAAGTTTGAATTCTCTGTATAATGCTTGGGATAAAGGAGAACAGGTGTGAAAAGAACCATGAATAAAAAAAAACAAGAATAAAAAAATTGCCACTTCAGAAGCCATTTGGATGGCTCTGTTCTTCCACAAGGCAAGGACCACAGAGACCTGAATTCAGATTCAACCTACAGTTCTCTCATGCCTCCAGGAAAAAGTACAGGAAATGACAGTCTACTTTAGAGCTCCTTTTGGAGGCAAGTGGTGTGAAACAGCTTTAATATTAGTGAGAATAAGCTTGGTGCTTTTCAAAGTAGGGTGTGACTGTATCCACCTCTTTATTATGATGATATATCAATGAAATACATTCTGTACACAAATCAGTAAAACACAGCTGAAAATAAAGACAGTGTGATTAATCCATATATTTTTAAAATAAATATGTACAATATTTACATTTTGGACAGTTCCAGAAATGAACATCTCCAGATTATTAACCACTACCTAAAAAAATTCTTTACTATTAGAGAAAACGCATTCACTGTACAAAAATTTATAAATACTTTTGTATAAACTTTTTCAGGGAAATACCTGTGGATTCATTCAAAAGAAAAGCATGAGAAATTCTTATTATCAACTAACATTTATCTATCAAATGTCCACATATGAAACAGTTTAGAGCATCATGAATCAGAAAAAAGTAGATTTTCAGTGTGGAGAATATTTTGCGTTCTGCTTCTGTGCCATCATACTGACGAATGTGATTGTCTTTTCTGAAAATCTGCAGAAAAGCAGCAGGACTGAATCAGTTTGACTCACTGATTGTTATTGACTGCACCATGTCAGACAGGGCTTCTGGGTCTGCTTCTTCTTTACCATTATCTGAATTTTCTGATGAGATGTAACAGCCAGAATCTCTTGGACAGTCATTTAATTGCGATTTGTCAAAACTCTGGTGAAGGCTTAAGTTCTGCATCTCCTGACCACCCTCACTTTTCTGCTGCTCTTCAACTAGAAAGATAGAAAAAGAAAGAAAAAAATGTCAATGCAAGTACCTTGGGAAAGAGCTGAGATAGCAGCATGACTGATCTTGAAGAACTTTGGAAACAGATCTGGTAATCTACACACGACTACATCAATACCGTTTGTCCATCAGAAAGAGAAACCTCAGCACCAGAGAATTAGAAGTATGATTACACAAGTGTAACAACATCTGAGTTGACACTGAGGTTGGTCTTTTTCCTTCTGGATGTTTCTCAGAGATGAATGCTGGAGGCTTTGGCCTGATCCTTTATGCTGAGGTCCTTCAGGCTGTGCACAGTGCAACAGTCACCGTTCCCACAGCAGAGATGGGACCTTTCCCCCTCCCGTGCTCGTGTATCCCAGATCTGATACAGCATTAACCACGGAGCCCACTAACCATATTAGTGGGGTTAATGGATACCCCATTAACCACGGTGCCTTGTTTATAACACACTGCCCTATAGATCTGTGTCTTTTGAGTGCAACCCCCACCACCTGATGTGCTCTCTGCAGGGAGAGAGGCTGCCCTGGCCTTCAGAAGCGCTCAGCACAAAGACGTGGTAACCAGCTTTTCTAAAGCACTGAGCTTTACAGCAGGAGTGGGTGGCTGATGGAAACTTCCTAAGCTTAGCTTGATATCCAGAAGGTTATTTTCCAAAACACAGAAACCTCAGAGGAAGCTAAGATGCCTAATTTCTGCTGTATGGTTTTTGAACACTGTTCCAAAACTAAGTAGAAGCAAATTATCTTGCAAATAATTTGCCCTTGTTTAGCTGCTGCATAACTAATCTGTTCAAATTCAAAAATCTGGAACTCAGTGGCAGTATCAACAGACCTCAAGAAAAGCTCAACAAGAGAGGACATACAAGTATATAATGACTATTATATGTACTGGGTTTAAATTTCCTCTTCCTGTTCTCTGGCTGTGAAGTACATGTTTACTCACAGTAAATTTCTGTAGAAAATAAACGATAAAATAAAAATCTTTCCATTTCCAACCTCCTGTAGTTGTAGTTTTACTTCAAACTGTATCTTGCTTTCCGAACAAAGTACAGGGAACACAGGTCAGAGGAAACAGATGGTTTTGCTCAGATTTTTACCCCTTCAGAAAAATGGTACCTTTTTGTTTTGCAAAGAAAGTTCCCTTCTTCCACTTGATTTGTTACTACTTGGTTAAACAGTCAGTTCTGGATCTTTAGTCATATTTAAACAGTCTCAATTCAAGTTCAGGCAGAATATGAAGGATTTAATGCTGTGTCAAAATCTAAAACTATTTTAGTTCCTGGAAGTTTAAAATTTCCACAAAGACTGACTTTTATTTCGATTGTTGGAAGTTATAACATTTGGTAAAATGAGAAAGATTTTCAATTTTATTTTTTTTCTATCTTGTATTGAATAACAGAGAATAAATCAGAAATGAAAGACAGAAATTTTTCACTCTTTTAGAGTGAAATGGAACAGTGGGAGAGTTTCTTTGGAGACCTTTTTCATTGTGTGAGATTTCAACAAGCTTATTTCACAAAGCATTTTGATTTATTGAGAAACTTCTGAGGTCTTGATGGAAGTCTTGTAGATTTGTTTGGCCTTATTAAATCTGCTTAATATCTTCTAACTTCCAAATGCCTAATAAATTGAAAAACTAAGCTGATTTTTTAAAGAATCCAAACTATCAACTTAGTTATTTTTTCAATAAAGTCTGAGGGTATAGGCATAACCAGATGTATTTAGAAGAATAATTTTAAAAATTGGTTTAAATATTTCCCAAGGAACAAAAGTTACACCTTGTTCTCAAACAAATTAATGGTTAATTGCACTTGAGTGAAAGAGTACACGTTGCAGCAGATTTAATTGATATCTGTAACTGTTTTATCTCCTTCTCGCTTTACAGAACAGAGTTTGTCATGTCAAATGTTATCTCTCTCTTTGCAAGGAAAATATTTGATCATGTAGGGTCCAATTGATTTCTGATTGAAGTCAGGAAGGAATTACAAAGGCATCACACCGGTGAAGGTATTCCCGCTGCTGTTGGCAGCCACTGAAGTAGTTCAGCACAAATAACAGCAAAGCCTTGTCCTGAGCGTGTCTTCAGCTCCTTGCAGCACCATCCCACCAGGGCAAAGGGAACCAAGTCTTGGGAGCCCTGGGAGCCCTCCTGCCCTGCTGCCTCCCCACTAATCCCCTCGGCCGCCTAATGCTGCTTCTGCCTTCTCATCTGCTGCTCCCGCGTCATCCGCTGCCCTGGCAGGCACTGACCTAAAAAGTGTTAATCCTGTTTACATTTTCAAGGTCAGAGAGGAGCCCCCATGCACTTTGTTTGTTTTACAATGGAAAGAAGACCGAGCAACCAGTGGATTAAAAACAAAATGCGTTCTCAGTCACTGTATTAGTGCCTTGTAACTGGTTGTCTAGATAATCTGAGCAGTTCCTGTGTGAACAGCAGATCCTTTTTATTTTTTTCTTTTTTTTTTTTTTTTTCTATGTTTCTCTC